>QQSS02201294.1:0-12117 GCA_003687565.2 Craspedacusta sowerbii
GCAGGCCATCCCTGTAAGCGACGCATAACGCAGCAGAAGTAAGCTTTCGCTTTTTGCTCCCTTGAGTGGTAGGTCCACTGCTTAAGGTCGCCATACTGCAAAACGCTGGTTGTCCACCAACATGGCGGCTTCCGTCGTGTGATGACGTTGACGGGATCGCTCTATTGGCAAATCTCTTCGTGGGAACAAAAGAAAGAGAATGGCTGTCCTACTATGCGAGTTCTAAACCATGCTTCTATCGCAGGTATCTAGATGACGTGTTTTGTTTGTTTAAATCTGTGAGTGATGTTAAGCCTTTTTTTAGCGTACCTGAACAGCAGACAGCTTAGCATTAAGTTCACGGTAGAATACGAGACATGTCAGAAACTGCCGTTTCGCAATGTTTTAATAGATGGAATAAATGGTGATTGTTTAACCACCTCTATTTATCATGAAGCGACTTTTATCGGTCTACTCACTAACTTTAATAGCTTCTGCACCATTTCATGTAAAATTGGCTTGATAAAAAAACTCATCGACCGCGTATGTAAAATCTATAGCTCTTGGTCTGGGTTCTACACAGATTTAGAAAAAACACGAGCATTTTAGCGAAAATTAATTCATCGAGAGCCTTATCAGTAGATGTGTAAAATCGTATTTGCAAAATAACCTTGAATCCAAAGCTAATCTAAGTGATAAAATAACCTTGAATCCAAAGGTTATTTGCAAAATAACCTTGAATCCAAAGGTTATTTGCAAAATAACCTTGAATCCAAAGCTAATCTAAGTGATAAAATATCAACGGGGGAAAAACGCATTGCTACAAACTCCCTTGCATAGGTTTTGTATCTAACGTAACTAGCCAGAATGTTCGTCACATTGTTAGAAGGTATTGCGTAGGTATTGATGTTAAACTTTGGTATTGATGTTTCATTTAAGTCCGGGTCTTACTTTTCTATAAAGGACTCGCTTCTCAAGTGTTTACAATTTGGAGTTATTTATAAATTTGTTTGCGCTGGCTATAATGCCTGCTACATTGGACAATCCTCAAGACTAATTAAAACTCGGATTGATCAGCACTTGGGAAGAAGTAAGTCTTCGCACATTTTCAAACATTTGTAAGCGAATGATGACTGTAGGCGCCAGTTATCTGATCTTTGTCTTCCTGTTTAGGTGAAGCCCCGACCATTTTCAGCAAAAACTGAAGGAGGCCATGTTTATTAAGTGGATAAAATCTAACCTTAAAGCCCAACTTAACCATCTAGCTCTTACTCTTTCTGTCTAGATCTATCCTTTCTGTCTTACTCTCCTTCGTACTTCGTTCTCTCGTCAGTATTTGCGCGCGCTTGCGTGCAACTTTTATTTTCGCGTAAATTTATTGTTGATTGATAGTTTACTTTGTGCCGTCCCATCTGGAATTGTTTATCGGTTGCTGAGAGAGCATTTGTAGCGTCAATTATTTGCCGATTGGAGTCTTCACGCCCCGTTACTTAAACACTTGAGAGGTAATTTTTTGGTGTTAGTTGAACATGATCAAAGCTGATCGAAACATCTCCTACAATATTAAACGAGTTGTCTTTTTTTAAAAAGCTGTTGTAAATTTAGCGCTACTTCCTCCATTTGGTATAAGAAATATTTCAGCAGTGCGAATCCATTTGCAAGTTGCCAAATGATTGTAAAGGAAAATGGAGTTCTTTCAAATCGTGGAGAAATCAGGCTTCACTGACATGCTCAAAGTAGTAGAAAAACGGTTTTTCCTGCCTTGTAGAAAGTACTTAACAGTACGAATGACTCCCCAGATGTATGATGCAGGGTGTGCTGCTCTGACAGACCTACTTCGTCCGGCCAATAACTGGTTCTTGTCATTGACATTAGACACTTGCACAGCAGTCATATATGGACTAAACTCTTCACTGGCTTACCGCTGAATTTTGAATGTATGAAAGAAAAGCAACCAGCAAAAAACCAAGGTTGGAGACCTCGGTGCTGTAGGACTGTGTCAACCACGTCGTTCAGTCCACATCAGCCGAGGGGCATCCGATCTGCACAAACATCGACACAGAATTAAGAAAGTACCTGCCTGAAATGTGGTATCACAAGCAGAACGTCTACTGACATGATAGAACTGCAAGGAAAACCACTTTCCGAATCGGTCTAGAATTGCTCGTGTATGCTTATGTGCACCACCATCCAGTGTACCTTCTGAACTTCTGCTCACTGTGGCAGGCGAAGTCATCAGTGATTGTCGCAGCAGTTTTCTCCCAGACAATGCAGGCAGACTTTTATTAATTGCAATTCAAAGCTTATGAAGGACTACTGACTGTGCAGATGATGCAAACGTAATTCCATGATGCACGGATGGTGCCTGTCTTTGAGACCTTCTAATTACGTGTCTATTAAAAGTATTTGCATACTATCTCATATGTCACAAAACTGTCACTGAACTTTCAGCACAATTGTGATGTACCACGGGGTTGTTGTCAAATGTAATTTTGTGTTAATTCCTATATGGTTTACGTAAGGGTACATTTATGCAGACTGTACATACAATTTTTAATATAGACGGTTTGATTTATAATAAAGACTTGATTTGTAATATAGACTGTTACAAGTTTTTAATATTGACCGTTTTGAAATAAAATCACAAATCCGGCTCCGGCTATGTCCGGATTCGACGTCATAAATCTGGCCAAATCCGTCTCCGGCCGGATTTCAAAAATGAGGTCCGGTACAGCCCTAGTACCAACAGGCATGCGTTTTCAGGTTTATGTTGAAATGTGAGTATTCATAGTAGGTCAGTTTTCTTTGTGTTTTGAGAATCTTTGAGAAGATAGTTTTCTGTAATCATATCCACCTTTTCTAGTGCAGTCCTTAGAAAGTCTTTAGGAGATTCCACTGCCTGCATGGTGCTGACATTTCTTAAGTGCACCTATCAGTCCAATATTTTGATTGCTTTTCAGTATCTCAAAGATTTTTCTTATCCGTCCTCGTTATTGATCACTATTTTCCACACCTACAGCACAAAGTGGTTCCACATTAGTACCAACTGCAACAACTACTGCACCTGGGGCATCTGCTATGCAAGGTGGATCTGCCATGGGTATGTGATTGGACTTATAATTAGCATCAAGAGTCTGTTTGAGTTGTGCTAATTATTCCCTCTCTTTCTGACATCAAACAATTCCAACACATGAGATTTTTCATTTTTTATACTGATCAATGTTGAGCAATTCCAAACATTTAATGTTAGGCATTCTGAATGTTATGCAAACCTTTTACTTTTGTTCAAACCCCCAGTGTCTCTCCTTTGCAAGGCTAAGTATTTTACAGAAACCTCTGCCTAGGAAACCATTTTACTGTGGTTGCTAAAGACTTTTTTCTACCCTGTCTCTTCTTAGATCATCAATTGAGGTAGTTTGTTTGTGTATCTCGGGTTGGGCATTTTGCCAGGATAGATTTGAGGGAACATAACGAAGTAGAGTGGTTGTGTTTGACATTATTGTTGTCAGAAGATGTTCTGGATATAGATGTCCCTGTTTGCAAAATTATGTTAGGTTTGTAATGTCTTAATTTATTCTATATAATGTAATTTATATATCATCCAGGTTGGGAACTTCACAAATAGGCTAGTGGAAAATGCAAGAATTTTTTAATTATGTACAGTGAGTTTGTAATTGTCTTACTTTCTCTATGTAATTTAGTGCCCAGTGCAGTCTTGAAGGGTCCAGGTGGGGCTGTGTCGGGGCCTAGTTTACCAATCTCTCTTCCTTCAGGGCCAGGTATGTGATGCTTCAAATATGAAATTTATGTTTTTTTTTAAAATATGTATACAGGTAGCTTTTGCAGAAAGTGGTATTCGCTAAATAGTATTGTTTTTACCCCCAATTTACCAGCTTTTATGTATATTGTTACTTCGGTCTTGCTGCTCATGCTGAATTGATTTGGGTTGCTTTTCTCTTGACTTGCCAGTCCTTCTCAGGCAGCTTTTTTGTCGAGGTTACTTGGGTTGCACAAAACATATAGTAAAGTTCTTTTACCGAATGTCACTGTCAATGGTATGTCAAACGCCCTCTGCAGCCTTCCTTATTTTCTATCCTAAATTTTTCCTAAGTTAACTGGCGATTGATAAGCATACTATTTAGTGTTGGTTCATGTACATGTTTTTAAAATTATTTTCAGATGCCCCTTAACCACTTGACTGTTTTTAATTTTGTACGTAGATCTGCTATGTGTGCCTTAACCTTTTTATTTCAGGTTTTTCTAAGTTTGATGAGGATTGGATTCGGCTGGCGATTGTTGTTCACGGGTCTTCATGTGAGGCTGTTGCTTGGGTTTTGGATGATGCTATCTGTCAGAAGCATCCCACCTTACCACACAAAGGATTTGACGAAAGACTTGAAGATGCTCTCAGGTTTGACAAGCCGCAACTTTCAAAGGCTCTCTTAAACTATCAAGTTCCAACGGTGTTTCCCTCAAGTGGATTCGGAAAGTATGCAGATTTTGATGTAGGCATCATAAGAAACCTGATCCGGTATTTTGTAGGAAATCCTCAGTGGATACAAGCAACCGCTGGCCTTCCGGCGGTGGAAAATCTTCTGTCTTACAATTGGGCAAATGCAAACCCTTTGGCCTTAGTTGCACTTCTCTCTGAGTTTAGAAACTGGACTTTCCATCACACTGGTAGCGTGACGAACTTCTCTCAGCTGTGGGATGACTTGCTGAAGATACTTGGTGGCCTCAAGTATGATACTAGTAAAGTTAGTCATTTCAAGGCAGGGCCACTAGATTGTGGCAGTAAAGTTGTGGTGGAAGCTATGAGAATGGTTAAGGATCTTCTGACCGAAGCTATTAGGTTACAGGAGGATCCTGTTTGGAAGCAAGAATTTGCTGATTTGGAGCAACGGGTGGTTGATGTAAAAAGTGAAGTTAAAAGAGATGCAGAGTATTCGAAAAAGGAACTAATCACTGTTCATGATCGCTTAGAAAGAATGCAGATTGAATTCAAGAAGTTGCAAGTTTGCCAGGAAAGTTCGGATATCCCTATCTACGGTAAGATCGAAAAATGTGTATAGAAATGCAGAGTTTTTTGCCAGTTTTTTAGCTTTTCTCTAAGACCTGCTTTATGCACTTTCGATCGATGCTTATTATGCTTTGGTGATTAAATAAGGATGTGAAGCAATTCAAGACTTAATTGATTCCATTTAGTAAAGGTGAAACAGTATAGACGGAGTTTTTAGGTAGTTGATTTAAATTATCCTGAAAGTTAAATTATCCAGAAAGTTAAATTATCCTTGAAAGTTAAAACGAAGGTGGGCAAAATATTTTGATGCTATAATCCTTCCACGCGCAACGTAAGTATCTTTGTTTAAATTTATAGAATCCAATGGGTGAGACTTTTTAAGTCAGTGTTTTTTTTAGCTTTACTATCTTGCGAATTACTTGCCTTTGAATGAAAGCCATGTAGCAACCACTTACAGGGAAATGTAATTTATTTTCAATGCAGAGGCACTGGGCTATACTGCCTCTGCTATCGTTATGTCCGGCATTACCTCTTTTTGTGGATTCAGATTTGAGCGAAGGCTTTCCATCATTTACTGAATCCGCTCTGGTTGCACATCGGCTCTGAACTGATTTTCTACCTAGTGACACACGCTCTGTGTTTTGGAGACTTGAATGTGATTTCAAAGTTTCGTGTTGCTCGCATGCACAAGGCAATTTAAATTGTTTCAAAAAACGATATCAACGTCGTGATGCTGAGAGAGATCACCCTTGGGCTGGTATGTGGCTGAATGATCGACCCTCTGCAAGATCAATTATAATCTTATTAGCGAAGCTCATTAATTGAATAATTTATCCTCGCCCTAGTGTCGCACAATTGAAACCGTTTTGAAAATGTAGGTATTGGTTGGCCTTGTGAAAATTTGCTTCGAACTGCTGTGAACAGTGGTTTAGTGATAAGAAATAAATTTGAACGTCTTGTTCTTACTTCAGATCGAGTGCAGCAAGCGAAGAAAGCGTGCTGGTCCGCTCACGATTTGTTATTGAACTTACGCGAGTTGGATTTGTACGGCGATCAAGTCGAAGGTAAATGTAAAGCCGATCTCATGGTATCGCTGATTGCAATGACGTGCTCCGATGCAGACGCTAAAAGACTCCATCGCTCGAGAGAATTAGAGTATCATCTCGAGCTTGACTACGCAAATTTTGAAACCATCACACCTGAAAGTATGTTTAAAAACGACAAGGTTGTTCTTGTTCGGGGACTTCCTGGTTCTGGAAAAACAACATTTTGTCATTTCATTCTTCGTGAGTGGCAAGCAGGGCGGTTGTGGAAGGACCGATACGACTTCATATTTTACGTCAATGCTCCGTTCCTGGTGAGTTTCTTAGATGGCGGTCCGTACGATGTGGATCGTGTCCTGAAAGAATTGTATCCGGTGGTTTTCAGTAATATCACATTCAAGCGGCTTCGTACGTTAAACTATCTGGTAATTGTTGATTCGATTGACGAATGTGACGTTACTAAGATTTGCTCGGGAGGAACATTCATGTCAGGTGAGCGTGCGATTGAAAAGTTGATCGTAAGTCCTGAAAAATACGATCGTATCATCGTCGGTAGACCTCACGCCTGCGATGAAGTACGAGCGAGTCTGCTTAAAAGCTCTCCTTTTCAGTTCGTGGAGGTCGTTGGGTTTTCTACTGAGCAGTTGGTGCAATATGTCGATAAATTTTGTGAGCATGATGTCGAGAAAGGCGGCGTTTTGTGGAAGAAAATCAACGACAACAAGTCTCTTTTCGGCATGGCTCATCTGCCGGTTTTTGCAAATATTGCCTGCAACATTTTGAGCGAGTACAATTCAGTTCAAATCAAAACGCAAACCGAACTTTACATTTGGGCGTATGTTGTGTTCCTGACGCGCCATTTGAAGAAGCATCATGCCGATATAGATGTGAGTACGTTCGAAAATGTATTCCAGAACGCTCGTTTAATGGACGCATTGGCTAAAGTAAGCAGCATGGCTTACAATAATATAAAATCCGGTAGGATTTTCTTCAAGGACAATGACTTAATGTTATTAGACAGCGAATCGACTCTCGTGTCCTCTTTTCTCGTTCGTCGGCAAAAATTTTTGTGTTTCTCTCACCTTACTCTCATTGAATTCTTTTCCGCAATTTATTTATTTTTAAAACGCGTGAAGTTTGATGAGGAGATTCTTCGTAACGAGCATTTGCGCGGTGTGTTGCACATGTACTTCGGACTGCTCGGTGCATCAGCAACAAACTCCGATTCTCCTGAAATCATTTGCAACTTCGTGCAACCTCTCGTTAAAAAGTTTAAACTTCGTCTGCTCGTTGACCATCCTCTCGTTGGCCAAATCGGTCGATCGGTTTTCGAGATGGACGACTTTCACGACCTGTACCTCAACCTGTTCTTCGAGTTTCAGAACGCTCGATTGCTGAAGAAAAGCGATTTATTTTGGATGGACGACGCCCCTCATTGTGTTAAGCATCATCATCAATTCAAGTCATCAGACCCTCACTTATTTAGTGAATGGGATTTCTACTGGGATAATCACGCCCGTCTGGTTCTCCGCTTTCACCACCAGGTTGATCGGCTCTTCTTCTTTGTTGAACATTTTATTCATAACGAACGTAGAGTCGGGAGGTTAATCATCGATCCTTCAGACCGTCGTTTTTCACTTGTCGAGTGCGAGAAATTCAGGGACTGTATGATGGTGAGTGGAAGTAATGTAGACGAGCTTGATTTGTGGATCTCGCCAGGGAGCGAGAAAGAGATCGAAGTTCTTGCTGCTGCCTGCTCGTTCGTATCGACAGTTTCGCTTCATTCTATTAAAGCGACGAGCGAGTTTTGGGAGATCTTCTTTCGCTCGGTGCAAATCGCCAAGCAAAATCAAACGCCTTTCAGCAAGATTCAGTTGATTAATTGTAACTTCGACCGTGCGACCGTTAGTGAATTGTTTGGTGAATTGAACAAATTCCGCATCGATATCTTTTGAGTGTGATCAGAAGTATTTTATTGAAATTAGTACTTGTGCGAAGTATATTGTTAAAGTTTCTGCAATCGCTTGTGATATTTCGGACATCTAATTTCCCGGTAACTGTTGGAAATTCACTTCAAGCGACGCCAAGCGAAGTTTTTCGGAGCGAAATTGTTTCAGTTTATTTTTCTGCAGTTGTCTAATCTATTTCATTGCTCGGAAAAAAATTTCTTGTTGATTCGTGATTTTTGTTTGTCGGGCGTTCCTATGGTAAGCGAAATTTAATAAGTTTGAAGACGTGTAGGTCATCCGCTAATTAGTGAGCCTAAATTAAAAAGAATATCAAGGTAGTTCGTAAGTAGAGCTCTATAGTCAGCGTTTTAAGGGCAGAAATACTTGATAGGTTGACTTTGCCACATCCTCACTTAAACCATTTAGCTTTGTTGCTTGCACAGTTTGTGCAGCAAGGAGCGTGAGAGAAAGACCCTATTTATTGAATCAGTTAAGGATCCTAGGATTTGGTTGTGGAAGACACGCGCAGTCTGTGGCACGGATAAACATGGAGTGATTGTCGTTCCGTTCGGTTAAAACGTGCAAAATTATAGCCCCCCCCCCCCCCAAGCGCCTGGATGTACTGCACGCAAGTTGCTTAGGACTTTAAAGTTAGAGTTTTTTGTTTTTGTTCGAGAAAGGGAGTATTGAACGGGCCCCCTACCATCAGGTGCGCCCCTATCTACCTAGGGCCACCTAAGGTGCCTGTTCATGTGTCAATGCCTAAAAAAATTTTCTGCACTGATTTCATCATGGATATATGCCTTAGTAATATTTCTTTTTCTTTTCTTTGAAATTTAAAAAAAAAAGAACATTTATTCGACGACATCGAATGAAAGCGGGCTAGCGTGCAGCCACCATAGTCTAATCAACGTATGTCAGTTAAATTGGCTCTTTCATGTTCGGACTTTCGTTTATATGGAGTCGTTCATACTATTCTCTTGAGTACTTTTGGTGTTGGCTTAACTCGCCAGTCATGCGTAACGTTTTCACTGGATTTTTCATATTAGAATTAGATGCTGCCAGTTTAAGATTAATTATTACAATGGGCTCTGAGCATATAGAATTAGTACAGAGCTTTAATGAATTAATAATTTCGTGGATGGTGAAGGCCACGAGCGTCAGTGCTAGCTTGCGTTGTGGAACGCTGGATTGCACGTGGCTGAAGTTCCCCCATGAGCAAATGTAGCTGGGGAATGAGAGTGTGCCATGTGAAGATTTTGTTGAGCATCCGTTGGATACGAACCCATGCGTTGCTCGGCACTTCACAAAGCAAGAAAGAAATGAATGAAGGTTTCCTCCGTATATTTGCATCTGCGGCAAGCAAGTGCGCAGTAGAGTAAAGTTCTTTGCAGTTAACGCAAAGAATTACGCATCAATTTGTATGTTGGCAAAATTCGTGCCTGATTTTTGAGAGCGACTCCCAGATATGGTACTTAAAATGGCATGGGATTTAAAAGATAGAGCCATAGTTGGGCATCGTTACTTTCAGAAGTAACTTCCGTTATGCGTTAATCATTAACGTTACTTTGAAAAGTAACTTTCTTTACTTTGCTAAGGCCATTACTTTTACGTCCGTTACAAAAAAAAACAAAGACAGTCTGTGAAGAGCGTTAAAAGCGTGAAGTCCGTTAAACCTTTAGCAAGTCGGTTAGTCCGTTAAACTGTTGACTTAACGAACTTAAGTAGCATGTACTTAACTGCTGCCCTTGTTACACTGGCTGGTGCGGATACGCTAAGCGGCGAGCATTTTTTTTTAATGATTTGGAGGCGCAGACACTATCCTTTTTATCAAAGCAAGCATGAATAAAAGTATATCAAGATCTATCGTTTAATATGAAAAAACGCCCTACAAATCTTGTTGAAACTTCTACCTTAAGTTAAACATAAAACTACTTTAATTAGAATTCTGTGTACGTTCACATGTACCTTAATACAAACAGTAGCTCAAAAGCGATTTTCACCCGAAGAGGAAGCAAATGATTAGTAGCATTAGATCTTTATTTCGAAAATAATCAAAATGCTTAAATCTAGTTGGAGTCACGGGGGGCCTGCTTCAGAAGGTGCAGGTTGCCCTTCAGAAACATAAGAGTTTCAAATGTAGAATCCGATAGCTGACATCTTCTGGCCCTTAGGATTTCCTTCCAGTGGGAAATAATCTTTCCACTGCTGCGCTGGAAGGGATTGCCGTGTTAACCTTAATGAATAGGTTCCTCAGAGCTGGCTCGCCCAAAAAGGTAGCATCGCTAACGTCCATCTTGGAGCCCCCATCTAGCTATGTCACTAACAAGCTCTGTGCCTTGGCTTTCATGGTCCTGGCTGTCGAGGAAGAATCTTTAGAAGGATCAGTAATTGTAGCAAAAAAAAAATCCTCTTCATCCAGCTCTTCTCTGCTGGATTCGGAGCCGGACCCGGTATAGGAAGCTTCCATCAAGGCCACTTCCAGCTCAGTCTCCATGGCTAGCCTCACACTGCCAGCACGGGACGGATCCGTTTTTGCCAACCAGACCAGCCGAAACTTCGGATGAAAGCCAGCAGCCATTTGCTACTCATGGTCATCTAAAAGATGGCTAAGCCTTTTCTGTATACCTTGTAGCAGAGCATCCACCAGAGGCTTACAGAAAGAGATTGCTACAATGGGAAGCATGCAGGCCTGACTTTCCTCTTGCAGCTTGACCACAGGCCTGACTTTCCTCTTGCAGCTTGACCAAAGCCTGGGCCACGTGAGTCATGACCTGGACATACTCCTTCAAGTACTCAATTTCCTCAAATGTAAAGGTGTTGAGGCCAAGCCTGGTCATTGCCCGCGGAAGTTCTACTCTGAAAGAAATAGAAAAAATATGAATTAAATATTGCAATAATAATGATGAATAATGAAAACTAATACCTAGAAATATTGTAATTTCCGGGCCGGTAGTTAGTAGACTAAAAACTAAATTGTCTTGTATACTTGTAACACTAATAAAATGAATTTTCAAAATAAAATACAAGATTTAAAACAATTTTGTTACGATTACGGATACCGGATATTTATTATCAGAATCTGACACGGACCCGAGTCAGGAAACAAAGCCCGAGCCGGATAGGAAAAACCGTAAAAATGGGGTGGCTCGCAACCCTGGCTTCGGCAAGACTAAAGCAAAAATAACGAACCTACCTGTGTGTCGCAAAGAAGCTGACGAGGGCCGCCACAGCATCGTACGCGGAGTTCCACTTGGTGACCACCAGCCTCTTCTTCAGCTCAGCTTTGATGATGTCCTCATTGTTAGTGCTGCGATTCTGTGCATTCCACAGTGCCTGAGCCTTGCCCCTGGCCCTCCTACTAACAGATGTGAGCTTGGCATCTTGCATGGCCTTCTCCGCATCCTTGGTGGCTACGAGGTAAAATGTATGTGCAGCACACCTCACATGTGCTGGCAGTATGCTGGTAGTACTGGCCTGCTCAAGGACCTCGTAAACCTCAACAGCCTCAGGACGCTCCTCTGCATCTTCAGGATCCTCTAGGAGTTCCACCAGGCCTGCAGGCTCCTCCTCAGCAGGCATAGCAACAGGTCTTTTCTCATCCAGTAATGGTACCAGTGCAGATTCTTCACCAAAATGGTCAAAGGCTTTCACGAAGTTAGAGCCATTGTCTGTTGTTGTTCGAATAATCTTGTCTTGCACATTTAAATTGCAGTGAATGTCACTGATGGTCTTAGCAAGTACATCAACGGTGTGTGGAACTGTGAGTCTCCGACATGCCAGGACAGCTTGCTTTCTCTCTACATTAATAAGTCCAGCCAGTGGAGAGTCATGCCAAGGTATGAATTTTGGTTCACAGACCAATAGTCGTCAGTTGTTGCCACCCAAGGATGACCCTCTAGCAGGCTGAAATAAGTGATAATATTTTAACCTCCTTTTGCACATGATGAGTTGCACCAAAAAGACCCTGTAAAAACATAGAAAATAGGTACTACCCTTACCAACCCGCCAACACCCCAAAAATTACTCATCCAGATCCCCAATCTGCCCCATGGCCTGAAAATGTAATTAAAAATACCAAAATATGGCATTCTATTACCTGGTGATATGATCCAGCATGGCTTGA
>QQSS02201305.1:0-12116 GCA_003687565.2 Craspedacusta sowerbii
CTTGCGTTAGACATTAATCTTATTACCTGTACTATAGTGGGTGCCTTATCTCGCTGTGTGTATTAAAATCAAATTGTAAAGGCAACTTTGGTGGCATTCTCAACCCTATTAGCCCTGAGGCTATAGAGGATGTCTCCGTCTCCAGTAAACGAATTTACTTTACTCTTTTCATACTCTATTCATACTTTATTCTTTTTCAATTCTAGTTTTACTTGTTATTTTTAAGTTTAATTGTTTGCATTTCAGGGGAAAAGTAAATCTTGTTGTTGTTGTTGTTGTTGTTGTTGTTGTTGTTGTTTTTGTTAAAATCACGCAGTGGTCCGCTCCTGGAAGGGATATTCTCCAACCAGGACTGACACAAATCTACCGTTTTCCTTTCAGCCAACTTTCTCCCTAATGATCGTCAGCTCGTGCTCTTTTAGGAGGCAAATACTGCTGGCGACTCCGACGGCATTTAAGTTCATTAATACCAGCGCTCTTTGGGCCAATCTTTGAATGCCTACTACTTGGAAACCTCCTTCATTTGGTGTCGTATGCAGAGCATCAGGTAGATCGTGTATTGCTTGTTTGCAAGCAAGCTTCCATTCAATAATCTCGACTGCAGTTCTTGCTCGACCGCATATATTTACCATCAGTATATCCCAAAATTATGTTTTATATACATGCACATTCGGCGTGCTTCTAAAGAAATGAAAGCATCAGAATAATGTTCTCCAACCGTCCATTACATGATGCTGGTTATAGAGAGGCCGTAAAAAAATTTGAATAAAAATAAAAATATTTAGAACTTGCTCAACGCTTTCAAAGTTTTGAAATATTTGTATTAAAACCCGCCATTGCGGGTAAAAGAACCTGCAGAACACACCTATGACAGTTTTTGATTAGTTATTAAATATAACTTTGTTCATATTGAAAAATCGAAATCAATATGATCAAAATAAACATTCAATAGTCATCTCAGTCCTATCATTTATGTTTTTTGAACCATGTAACTTGGCTTCAGCTGAAGACTTAATTGGTGTAGAAAACGTGCACGAAAACTTTTTCTCTGGTCCTCGACGACTTAAAGTAGATATTGCTTCTGTTCTGCATTACGTGTCAAACTCAAGTTTAACTCTTGAATCAAAGCAACTCTACGTTCATCCAAGTCATTGAAGACTTTGAGAGATTGCACAAGACGCTTGCTTTCTTGATGCTCTGGTTGAGATTCCAATTCATTGGGATCGACCTGCAAAAAGGCCTGGGATACGGCACGAATTATGAAAAAATAGTTTGTGTTCTCTGTATTAAAGTTGTGAAGTTTCTTAGTAGTCGTATGAAGTTTCTTAGTACTTGGATTCTGATATGGCTATATTCGCTCATCAGAACCTTCAAACTCTTGACGTGCCACTACCATTTAGCTATTTTACTCTATAGTGACAGCATCGTCAAGAGCCAAAGGCAACAAGAGTTTCAGAAAAAATACCAAAGGTGGCGCTCAAAGGCTGTAGTCGCAGCCTTGACTATTTCGGTGTTTCGGTATTCAGATAAAGCACACAATAGCGTAAAGTCTTGTTGTGGAGTACAGTGTGCAGCTGGACATTCAGACCAGTATTTCAGATATATTTAACGATGAACAGACTTTCTTCTTGCAGTTGATGTCATATCTTCTGTCCATACTAAAGACCTCGAGACGTATGGCACCTGCTGCCTGGGTGTAGTGGATCGTACTGCTTGCGAAATAGTAAAATCTTTATTAAATAAATGGCCGTTGCCATCCAACGAGCCCTATGAACAGCACCTGGTATTGAAACCGTATTCCACGTTCAGATATGGCACTCGGGAAAATGATAGAAAGTTCAAGCAATTCACCGTAGTCGTCACAAGGTTAAATTTCATTCAGCTGAGACTGCAAACTTGATTGCATCATCCTTCAAAGGAGCGATCATACTTGCTAACTTGTCATCTTCAGATGCTGTACAAAATAAGTTCTGGGTAATAGGGCTAAACACCTTCATGTCAAGAGACCATGAGACGTCATGACCGCTGAACACGTTTTTTAGTATAATCTATGAGATGTGGTGGCGACAGGCCAAATTGACTTACTGTCAACCAAGCTCATTTTCCAAACGAATACAAGCGTCATCTTTAGTTCCCGTAATGAAAACGTTGTATTAAAGCAGAGACCCTTGATCCTGCCTCGAAAGCCCCAGTCATCAATAGCTTGTGTAATTGCTTTTGCCATTGAAGCCGCTGTGCCATGTTGGAGCTTAGGGACAACTAACAGATTTACCACATACTGCCCAGAAGCCGGAATCGGACGTCGATCGACATTACCTCATTCTGAACCAATGATGTCATCCATTATCTTACAGTTCCATTGCAGAATTTCTTAAACTGCCGGATCAAATATTTTATTTGAATTCTGACCTGAAAAGCTTGGGATGCTTCACAAAGGCTCTTCCTATAGCGCTGGCACTAATAATGACTTCATCCTCATCTTTCTTTAGCAGTCCTGTAGATGCCATCGCAAAAAATACATGTGCAGCCTTTCTGTCAGAAATATTTGTTTTATTAAAAGCAGCAGCTAATTGAGGATTCACAAATTTCCGCAGTGCCTCTCCCTATCTGTTTCCTGGGAGCTTTCGGAATGGATGGATTAGCTTCAAGTTCAGCATCTGAAGGCTGTGACGAATTCTCATCGCTGGAAGTAGCATTTACAAGTGACATTGGCACTGATGTTGTAGCTCCTCTTGAATTTACTTTTGATGAATACTTTTCAGCAGCTATAGTTCTTCCTCTATTGCAAGTGATGTGTCTACATCACCCATTCTACCTCTCGGACCACTCTCACGATGAGCAAGTAAAAACAATCGGTCCTAATCAATCTTTATGGTTGACATGCCATCCTGATGGGCAAGATCAAAAGGTTATTTACTCTTCTTCAGAATTCCTCCTGATTAGAAAGATTTGCTGAGGCCTTGTTTTACCACGAGATTTTTGGCTTGTGTTGGAACTCGGGCCATCTTCATATCGGCAACAAACGTGAAACATATTTGTCAGTACTTTCCTTCAAACTCAAAGTCTCATCAATGTGATAGTAGATCATTCAAGACATCGCCACATGACGGAAGTCTAGAATATTGAAAAGTTTCATTTGTCGCTCCGACTAACCAAATACAACTTGTTGAACGTGTACTGTGCTGGCCGTGCCATTGCATCATAGTTCCGTTCCTTACTCAGTCTCAGTGTAATGGATCTGACAATATGAAGAAAAATCAGGATTTGCCAAGGAAGCGCGCTGAAATCTTGGGAGTAGCTAGGTTCTGCAATTGGACGGACTTGTATTCTGAACTCTAAAACGTGTTAAGCAAGTTCTAAAAATAAATTTGATTAGAAAAACAATTGGCTACTGAGTCTTCATATGGCACATCATCACATGAAGGGAACACCCGGTTTCTTTAGACTTTTAGAGTAAATCAGAGCTCTCACTTTGCTCGCCTACTTCATAATTGTCAAGCTGCAGATCCGGTTGATCTTTGAATTTTATGGCTTTCTTTCTCATTTACCTGTTCCATACTATTTGGCTTATTCTGGCGCCACTGCGAGCTTGAAGACTTTCTTTTAAATTTCTCGATGACATATAAATTAAAGTTCAAACATGGACGCAATTGAGAATCGTGCGAAAATTTTTCAAATACAGTCCAGTTAAGACTTAGCTACATAAATCCTCTAGCCGCAGCGAATACTTTTCAGCATATGGCATACCGATTTTAGCGGAAAAGCATAATGGAAAGTGCTACTTCGGCTCTAATGACGTGCACATGATCAAAGGCATACAGCAAATGCTGTAAAGCATACGAATCAAGCTCATCTTAGATTTATAACTATTAATGCAAACTCATGTCCAATGCAGGTTCGATTCCAGAGTAGGTGCCTACGGCGAAAAAAAGAAATGCCAAATGTTGCTTTTCACCATAGACCTACCTCAATTCAAAATTCAAACATTAAAAAAGATTTTGTAACTTCGGATCTCATAGATTTAATGTGAAGTTTTCCAAATAAAAATCGGGTAAAACTTTATAGTGAAAAAATGATTGCAAATCCATTGTTGGCTGCAGTTGTTCTGGTTTAACGGAATTTCTCTCAACACTTTTGCTCTTCCAATCATAGTCTAATCGCAGCTTTGATTCAAGATTCAAGATTCAAGATTCAAGATTTATTTTGACCGAGCTTAATGAGAAAATTACTTAAAGTTGTTCTTGTCCTTGTTCTTATTTCCAATTAATATGCTCGGAGGTGCATACATAAACTCTGATAACGAAATCCACTTCCAAGTCCACCATAATTAGGCGTGTGAGAATGCTTTGACCTCCTCATTATGAGAATACGTATGCGGGTTGCAGGGGAGTTCGCTGCCATTGGCTGTAATCTCAGGGTTAAGAGCTATTTTGCACCGTTCAGCGCCACTCATGGGAAAATGGCGTCCGGGTGCTGTGGAAGTACGAACTTCAGGTAGCTTCTGGAGGTTACGTACACCATCTCTGGCTCTGAACAGTACATGACAGTTTAGTGTTTTGTAAATACGGAGTCGTCTAAAGCTACGAGAGCCTTTGATGCCCTGGTGAGATACTTTAAAGGCTGCTTGTTATGACGCTGAAGTAGCCTTTGTAAATGCTTTTGCTGTTCGTTGGTGCTGTTGCTGCAATTCATCTTAATTTGAGATCTTACAAGCTTGGTATTTTTATTTTTGTATTTTATTGTTTTAAAAGGTAAGCTTTAAAAAAATAATTTTATCCTTTCAGCTTGGAAAACAATGTTTTGGAAGTTTTACCTTGATTCTTCTGGCATAGACACCCTGCTGTCTAAGGAGGTATGCACGAGTGTCTCCTTGCACGAGAATATACTACTTTTTCATGGCATACTTCTGTGTTACCTTTGGAATCTGAAGATAATAAGGCAGTATTTTTAGAGTATATGCCCTTACAAATTCCCAGTTTGAGGACTTTTTAATGCTCAGAACTTGTTGATAAGGCAAGGTTTAATTGATGCTTCAGACGCCTCAGTTTATGTTTTGTCTAGAGATCCTGAGGGTTTGATAGCTTGATATTCGGACCATGAATATACATGCCAAACATGAAAATTAAGTAATGGTCATGCATGCTGTACCATTCAAAGGCCATCGATTGATGCCTTGCACTTTGGCATCACTAACTTGCTCCATCAAAACCCAAGTGTCTGTTCCATTCCAGTTGAGACAAAAAGGTTAAGGAAAAATCTTGAACAATGTCTGTCTGGTTCACCAACTTTGCTTGACGCAGCACACCCAACATACCTTCTCCCTGTATTATTGGAGGCAGTTAACCTTTTTTTGTTTTGTTTGTAAAACTTAAGAGAAAAGTTATTTAACCTGAATCTTAAATTTTGCTTGCTCTATGTATTTGTAGGATGTCACCCTAAAGGAAGTTTTAGATGAAGAGGATATTCTTCAAGAATGCAAAACACAGAATACAAAGCTTACAGATTTGTATGCATCATGTACTATTGTTCTTAAGTCTAGTTGTCTGTTCTTTTTTTTTACTTATAAAGATTAAAATTTTAGTAATTCTATGTCATTTTCATGATAAGTGTAGTAGTAAGTACTTGGTTAGCTGATTGCCATTTTCTACCAGTGCATTTTCGTGTTTTGTGTTGCAGTAATCTTTGAAAGGGGAAAACTTTGGTATGTGGGTGTGGTTCCCACTGCGTTTTATTTATATATGGAGATGGTCACCTGGCAGCATCCTGGCTGAGCCAGTTGCGTAAATTTATATTTTTTCGGCCAGATTCTCTTGCGGTTGCTATTGAGAGGCATGGCTCCTTTCCTTTTAGCTTTGTGAAAGATGTAGTTATTACAGAGTTGCTTCATATGATTGTGGAGGAGCCACCTCAGGATGCTCCTGAAAACATAAGATTCAAGTGAGTATGTTTGTAGGTTTTTTGGCACATGTTTTTTGGGTAGAGCTTTGTTTGGAGCATTTTTTTGTTTCAAGCTATAAGCCTTTACTACTGTCAATTATTTCCTGTTGCTGCGTAGAGTAAAGGTAATATTTTTGCAACCAGTTCCTTCCTTAGCAGATTTTCTAATAGTCCGAAATGCCATGTTAGTCATAGTCATTAGTCAAAAGACATGTTAAGCACCATTCTTGCTCCATGAAGCAAAAACGTTTAAGCATTATTGTTTTCACTATTGTGTCATTTTATTGGCATAAATGAAATAATGCTGTTGTTGGACAGGTATGCCAATGTTGCATGTGAAGTTTTGACATCTGACATTGTTCCAGTATTGGAAAAAGTTGCTTCCAACAAGGTAAGATTTTTTTTTGGCTTAAAAGTTTAATGCTTCTGTTTTAGTTTGTTGAAATATTATAAGCAAGAATGTGTGAGGACCTCTGTGATCCAACATTTATTTCAGGTGTGTTGGAAGATGGTTTCGCTTCACCTTGGTGTACCAAAATCTTCATATCACTTATGATTTCCTCCGAATAATTTGCTATTTCCTAGGTATGATGAGCCATGATGTGCTAGACAATGAGCAATTCCGCCATTTGCTTTTTTTGCACATTGGTTTCAAAGGCCTGTTGAATTGGGATTCTCTGCTAGTAGGAAAATGTTTTTGCTACCGAGGTATTGCAAGCGCAACCTGTATGGTAATAGATATATTTATGAATAAAATTGAATCTAACTCACAAAATGGTAAATAAATGGCCCTCTGTGCTGTTATGGCCATTGCACATGTTGCACCTATTCATGTTTTATTGTCCTTTTTTTTAGGATCTGCTTGATATCCTTTGGTCAATTTTGGATCGGCCGGCCCCTTTAAACTCTCTATTAGCTAGGTATGGTTTGTAACCAGTAGTTTAATCTTGTTATACCTAAGTGCGGTTGAGGTATTACAGAAATGTTCAGTCACCCATATTTTGTCAATGAGCTATCCACACGTGCTGCTATGCCATGGAGGCATGATTATTCTAAGCACAGATATGCTTAAGCTCTTCATAAAGCAGAAAAAATTCGTATATTCACTTTAATCAGTGCTAATTCATTGAAAGAAAGTGTCATCTCTTTTGTTCGTGAGTTCATGTCACTACCACTGCAACTTTTTCAAGGAAGTTTACAGATGCTGTCAAATGATGTTTGAGTCGTTGAGACTTGATGAGATCTGATTTCACCAACTTAAAAAAAATGTTGGTATTGAGGCTTAAGAGCTTTTAAAGTTTGTCTATGCAAGCTTTGTCACAAAATTCTTTGGATTTGCTGCCCTTAGGAATGTTTTATGAAAGTCTTTCTGTTGCATAATAGGATTGAGATAGCTGGCTGGGTAATTCATTCTCTAACTACCTCCATAAGTCACCATTTTGAGAAAGGAAAATGAGCTTATTATGCAATCATCCTGTTTGGGTTTTTTAGCTATTTTATGTAACGTATATAGGATTGTGGCCGCCACATGAAAGGTGAAGCAAAAGAAGTGCCTCTTCTTTAGCAAGGGTCCTGCCAGTATTTGGTGGGCCTTGTTGGGCTGTTCGCTGTGGACTTCACCCACTATTTCCCTTCCAGACCTTGTGTCGATGCAGCTTGTGTTAACGTATGGGACTCTATAGAAATGACTTTTTTTTTTACAGTACAAAGTCATTGATAGCATTTTCACTAGATGCTAAGTTTACATATTAAGGTAAAATGCGGATCAGGATTGAATTACCGTTGACCATTAAGGCCAAGATTGGATTCCGTCTATGATTGAATTACTTTCAACTCCGTATGATGCACGGTAGATGGAGCTTAGCGTTACTGTGTTTCTGGCCCTTGGACTAGCATAGGCTATTCACAATAAGCCTGGCTAAACACTTAATTGGATGGAAATGTTTCCTGGGTTTGTTATTTTTGCCTGTAGGTGTTGAACATGCTAGCAGATTAGTGTGAAGTCTGATCAACGGTAGCTGCAGTCAGTATTTGTTGGCGTGTGGTGCTATCAGTTGAATAATTTTCCCTTGTGGAAAGTACAGTGGGGCTTTCCTCCTATTCTTCTGGTTGCTATTACCGTGCTTGAGTAACCAGTGTTATAACTCCTTTTTGGGGTCCCAATAGCTTCATTTACTAGAGATTTACAACCCAAGTATACTAAATTCGATTTCAAGAATCTTGCATATGATGCAGTCTATTCATTGAAAACTTGAGTACCAGCTACACTTCTCAAGGACGACGCCCTCCCTCCCCCGAATAAAATTGAAATTTAAAGATTTGTTTAAGTTTCGAGGGAAATCTGCCGTGCAATGGAAACTTTGCCAATTGGTCATAAAATCAGCAACTGAAGTTCTGAAATCGTTAAAAGTGGTAAGATGTTATTGTAGGATGACAATCCATTCTCATCCTTTCTTTCCTTCTGATCCTTCTCTTTTACTGTTTATTTGTTTTGCTATCACCATCAGCAGCCGTAGCAGCAGCAACAACAACACAGGCATCATCGTCAGGAGCAGTGCCATCAGTGGCTGCAGCTGCTGTAGCATGTCGGCGTCATGCCATCTTAGTTCAAAATCGTAGGTTCATGTAGTGAATGATGAGGTCCTAACGTCATGCTACCCTATTGCAGAAGCAAGAAAATTCTTGGTTTTTAAACCGTAGCGTGGTCTTAAAAGGTCTGAAAAAACAGGATAGTTTCTATTATTGCCACCGATAATTGTTGTCATGTCTGTTAAACCGTAAAACATTGGAATCAGTATAAGTATGCAAAACTTTCCTATTTTGCATGTTGTATTGGCTGTGAATATGCCTTGGAAAAGCAAAAGAATGTTTCTAAAGGTTTTTGTGTACTTTGAACTCGGACTGCCTATTAACTGTAGGACTAGCCAAATGTTGAATCATAAGCGAGGTCAAGGCAGGCCAATTGTCGCTTAAAAACGTGACTGCGTAAAATCATGGAAAAGCAAGACATCATTTTAAATAGATTTTGGGCTTTGCTCAGCCCACACTGCTGATATTACATTATAGTACGACGAATTCAATGATGAATCGACTAATAACACTGCTATTTTAGGAGGCAGTTGTTGTACTACATCCAGAACTTCTTGCTTTTGGTCAGGATTTGTTAAGAATGCAGTAAATGTAGTTGAGTTCAGCTGAGCAGATATCTTTTTCAATTCAAAGAATTAGTTGGTCAGTGCGTGTTAGCTAAGCGTCTCAGTGCTAAGCATGTAAGAAGTACAGGAAGATACGAAACACCGCTATGTATCGCAGCCATTCTCATCTGCTTATTCCAAGTTCTGTCAGCATAGGGTAGTTTTAGTTCGCTTGTCTACTGAGAGACTTGCAATTCGGCGGATTGAAAATGCTAATTGGCTTCATATATGAATTAAATATTTATGTTTCCATATTGCTTGCTTGCTTGCTCATACTTGTTGAAAAGTTGCGCCTAGCAGTCTTCTTGATAAAATCAGCCGCATGATCATTATCTGGCATTGGACCGAGCGATGCTAGAAATAGCCTTCCTGTTGCCAGTTTCTTAAGCTGGTTAAGATATTTCAACGAATTCTCCATGAAATCGCTATTTTTTTATACCAGCCATGGATTAGGAGGCAGGTATTCAGTGTTACCACATCAGCAAGCTTAGAAGTATCCAGCTGAGAGAACAGGGGGTAGAAGTAGGATCGAAGTAGCCTGAACATCAGCTTATTCGTGTGACTTGTTGTTGCAGTGTAGAGATTCTATTTAGTCCCGTTCTGGTGGTCAAGCCCTTGGGGGAAACGAGAGCCGTGTGACAGAAGTAGTTGTGAGAGTGAGACTTCTAGTGAGCAGTTGCGACGAAAGTTGCGGTTACAGCCGCAACTGACCATGCTGTTTCGAAGTTTTAACGTTTACGGTTGCTTTAAGGTTTGACATTGCGACGGCAGTGTTTAGACAGAAACGTAGAGTACGGAAAGTTTCTATAGGCATCCCCGCATGCGATGCCTATAGAATGCAGCCCATTTGTATTGAAATTGTGACGTGGTAGCGACAACGGTAGCATGGCAGCATTAAGAGCTAGACTTAGACTACAGAACGTGTCTGTAGGAATCCCCCCCCCCCTCGCCATGAGCATATTTGCATCAGGTGCTGAGTTTCTTCAGCACCTGAGAGCCGCAGTCGGTTATTCGACAGTGCGCCTCGTCAGTAGAGGAAGGCCCTGTCTGCAAAGAGTTAGTTTCTTAAGGGAATGTTTGAGGCAGGAATATGAATTCTCCGAAAGTCACGCTCAGGAGCAAATCTCGTGTCGTCATTAAGTTTTTTTCGTGTTAATATCGTGAGGTCTAAAGTTCTATTTAAAGCCAGTGCGCCTTTCTAGAGTGGCTGGAAAGTGAAGAGTGAAAGCGTTTTTCTACGTGATCTGATAGCCATCCATTCTGCGTAGTTGCCTATCAATTATCCACTTTTGCCAGTTCCCTGAAATTTTGAAAGTCAACTCAAGAAGTAGAAAACTGGTGACCTTCCGTTGGGTTAATCTGTTCGTTTCATTGGAACATATTCCGATTATATGCCCGGTGGTATTCCAATTTATTCCGGTCATATAGCGTTTCCGCTGCTCTGTGTTATGCGTAATGCATCATGTGAAGAATGCCTCTTTTTTTTGCTTGAATTTCTTGCGATATTTTCATTTCCTTTTATATGCCCTAATGCTTTCCGCGTTTTTTAAATTCATGTGTGCTTCTGCAAACTTCGCTCTATTTGTTTACTTCTGCAAAATGCAATCTTGTGTTTTGTTTAGTTTCTTTTCTAAAGCAATAACTATGTTACTGGTTCGCAAAGGACGAGAGGTGAGAGCGTAAACTTTGAACATTGTATTGACGGCATAAAATTCATTAATTTTATATGAAAGTTGTAGAAATTCAGCTTTTCGTACCTAGCTAACGTGCGACCTAGCTTGACAGCTAATAAGCTAGAGAACTATATCCACAGAATTAATTTTAATTAATATTTTTTATTAATTAATTTTTAATTATTTTCATGATTACTTACTTTTGGGTGGGCCGGCTTGACATTGGTAAATGTGTACGATCTTCTGGTTTTATTTGTTATGCTCGAAGTGTTAATGGGATTTTACAGTACTGAGAATTAATGAGGAAATAACGGCTTGTTGTTGTTGTTGTTGTTGTTGTTGTTGTTGTTGTTGTTGTTGTTGTTGTTGTACTCAGTTACATTGGCGTATTATGATCAAATGTGCGCAAGAAGCTAGGTGGTGATTCTTGCATGGAAAAATTGTTGAATCCTGTAAATGGATCTGGCAAGCCCCAGCCGCGTGTGTCGACCCTTAAATCTGCACTGGTGACGTAGTTAGTTGCGCTGCGAGTATTTGGGGTTCGGGGGTGGAGCGGTGGATTGGGATAGCGATGGAACGGTGGTTTGGGTTAGGGGGTGGGGGTGAAGGGGTTAGCTTTTCTATAAAAGCCTCGTTCTGTTAGGCGGGTTGCTGTCAAGCGAACACTCCTCCTAGTCCCCTAGTCGTTTGTTTCCTCCTTTAGAGACTTTCTTTCCTGTCAATCTGTCTTTATACGCGTCTGTTGATCAAGCTTTAGTTATTCGGTCGCGTTGTCTATCCGTCGGTAGCGGAACGTCTGCCAGCGCTCGAAGGTCAAAGGTTAAATCCCACTGAAGTATTGAAACGAAAGGCGAAACCAGAGTGACGCCTTATTATGCAATCTCTTTATGGCTGCTACGAAATACTGAAAGAGGTGAACAAATAAACGGATCATTGCTGGCAAGCGCATTCCTGGCTCTTGTGGCAAAGTTGGCGTGACAAGAAAGTTTCTCCCTGAGTGAAGGTTAAGAGCAAAAGCAGCATGATTTCACGTATCCATAACTACGGCAATTCGACTCGACCACTGGGACACGAGAACGCACCTGACTGCCCGTACGAGCAAGTTGTGTCCATGAAATAGAAAGATTAATTTTAATGAAAAGCGCGAATCCCGGCATGAGAAGTCCACGGGAATCACGCACCTTAGAAATGCTAGCGAATCAACCTTAATGAGATATTTGACTTGATATGTATTTATACATGTATGTATGTATGTATGTATGTATGTATGTATGTATGTATGTATGTATGTATGTATGTATGTATGTATGTA
>QQSS02201316.1:0-12114 GCA_003687565.2 Craspedacusta sowerbii
TATATATATATATATATATATATATATATATATATATATATAGATATATGCGTGCATGTGTGTATGCTTATATTTATATGTGTGTGTGTGTGTGGGTGCGGGTGCGTGTGTTAGAAATGTGGAGTAGATAATGCAACCTTAGCAGGGACTTTAAGACCTAGGTCTAGCTTTGGCCTCTGACGCAGTCTATAATTCATTTCACATAGGAAGGTGAAGTAGAAAGTAATAACCATACCCGCAGCAACGGTAAAAAGAGCGTTTAGGTTGCAATTTCCCAGCGCAGCACAATTCAGCTTCGGGATCATACATGGTTCCGCTACCTTTAATAAAAAATAAGAGTACAGCAGCAATATTAGCTTAATGACAGTACTGCGACCATGAGGATTTGTACACTAAAAGTGTTAGTTTGCAAATAAACTTTTACTTCAAGACAAGAAGCCTGCTTGCGCGCGTTTAAGCGTCTTTGCGTGCCATCAAGTATATAGTTACCTAATACTTGACTGCGTTGCCATGTATAGTCTGTGTTTCATCCTGTTCACTCACGTAGTGCATTAAATAACCAAGAATAAGAATGGAAAAGGGCTGCTACTTACAGTATTCCCACATATTGGCTGGATTCACCTTGCTGCACGATGCAAAGTTGTTGTTGTTGTTGTTCGCGTTGTTGTTGTTGTTATTATTATTGTTATTGTTGCTATTATTATTATTATTATTATTATTATTATTGTTGTTGTTGCTGTTGTTGTTGTTGTTGTTGTTGTTATTGTTACTATTTGCAATCGCGATGGACACTGCGAGAATAAAGAAGAAAAGTTTTTTAGCCACCATCTTTCTTCAGTAGTCGGTGTGTGCCTTGCGATATCCGCTCCTGGACGAACCGCTTAAAGGATGTCGAAATTTATTCTGAGTCTAACAGCAGCTGGTTAAACAATTTAAAACAAACAGGAACCTATGTGAGGTACCCTTGCATATCAAGTTGCGCAGCTCACAACCCACCCTATGTACCAAATTTGATTGCACAAAAACTGCAAATTAAAAGTCTCATTTTCGATATTATTTTTGCCAGGCAACAACAAACATTTCAGGCAAATATTTTGCAATTTCTGTTAATCGGACCACATGTTTTTAACTGACTGAAAACGAATTCTTTGTTATAAAAATCGCATGTAAATATAAATGTTAATCAAAACGATGCCGTGAGTCGTATTTCGTCTCTGAGATAGCCAACAGTGCGGTCAGCTGTTTAGTTCAAGGTAGCCCAAATGTTGGGATAGCGCGCAAAAAAGTTGGTTGTTGATTGAGTTAAACTACAAGATCAGCTCGTCTTACAAGATTTCTAAATGGCAAAATTATGCACTAATTAAATAAATTGCATTGTAACTACAAAGCAGTCCGTGCAAAGTCTTTGGTCAGAACACCCAACTGCAGCAAATGAAAGTAAATCAAACCAGGTTTTTGCACTTTTTTGTTTGTTTAAAACACATCGCTCAGAAGTTTGACCAAGTTTCACAAAAAATTTAAGAAACCTTCAGCAACCGAAATGGTTCGATGTGCTTCTAGTCTTTTGGTGTTTGGAAGGGCACAACAACTTTTACATAATTTTGGTAAACAAATAAACATTTTAAATTGCGTATACAATACTTCTTGATGTGCATAATAATCATGTTAGCTAGTGACCAGGTAGCTGAATGGTAAATACACGTGTCTGGATCTATATACAATTTAATGAATTCTATCACATCGTAATATTTGGACCTACGGTATTATAGATCTCGTAATTTGGAAAATTCTTTCATGCTAAAGCTTTGGAGGACATTTGATTGTAAGACAATTTGGGCAACTTACGCATCAAATAAATTAGCTTCGAGTTATCTAACGAATTTTTGAATAGAGGAAGCTCCAAAATGTCATATTTTTGCTGAACATGAATGACATCTCCTGCTTCCGCGTCATTCACCACAATGTAGAGGCTCTTGCAGAATAATTTATGGGAATATCTTTTCTTCAATCTAGCAGTCGGGATATGCCAAAAAAAAAAAAAACTGAATTGAAAAATGCAAAGACCGTTAATGAGAACTAAGTGCACTAAGACATTGACTAGACGCATACCAAAGGACGGGAGTGAAGTAAAGTCATTTGAAGAAAAGGTAGTTAGTGACACACATCACCTGAAAGTTTATAAGCAAAACATGTAACAACATTATAAAAGGCTAGAATACGAAGAGATTGCTAAGTATACTCAAATTGTTGATTACCAAACAGGATAATCAAACTCAGGATAGACTAATCAAACTTTAAAATGTCAAAAGAAGAATTTAAAGCTGTCCCTTTAATACACTCGCTTGGTGATAAAGAAAAATCATCCCTCTAATATAGCAGAAAAAAAGTACTAGCACACCACAAAAATGGAAACTAACATGCTAACTGATTCATCAATTAAACAATCAGTACCGGGCGATATTTACGTACACCAAAAGCATTACCCTTTCAAACAACTATTAAAAAAAAACAAGAAAACACGACGTCTTCAGAAAAAATACAATAGTCGAGAGAAGTGCGCACCATGCATACGCAGCCATAAAAAAGGATCGAATTTTTTTTCTTACAGAGAATTCTTGAGGTTAGGTCGCACAGCTGATTATATATTACCAAACCATTACGTTTGATGTTACTGCTTCCTTACACTTCAGTTCTTGCGCTTTGCATTGAAAGCAGTGATACGTATATAGATCGCGTTACCCTCTTAAATGAGTAGATGGGGAAACAATCACCAAATGCAAGGATTCCTCTCTTATGATGCCAACCATGGATTAAAGAAAAAAAGTAAATTCGATGCAAATACGTCCTTCTTTTTTATTTACATTGAGCTACCATAGAGACCTCCTTGAAGTTGAACATCAACTGTGTAAAAATTTACCTGATTGAGCCACTCGGTGGAGGTACCATATTTCTCTTTAATACTTTGCCATTCCTTCCGGGATTCTCCAGTCATGCTCTATTTTGCGCTTTATCGTACCCGATTTCTATTCATCTCATCCTTCTATAACCAAACGATTCTATAACCAAAAAATTTTGTCTGGCATTACTTTTTTCTCGGCTAGACGTTTAACCCGGACGCGTTAATGATATTATATTACTTCTCCCACTTTTTCCTATTGTGTCTATTCAAGTGTGTACATAATGCAATGTTTGTGAGTTGCAATGAGGTGGCGTCTTTGATCTGATTAACCCTGGCTAGGAGGACGCATTTTGCTGACATAAATGCAAATAGCACTATATTTCTTCTCCATTGAAGTTCTTTCGGACTTACTTAGAACGTTTAGTAATGGTGAAGCTACTGCCTAGATTTTTGTTCGCATTTTCCATGTAAATAAATCTTCTTCGAGTCTTGAGTCTTGCGCCTTGAGTCTAAAGCCTTGAATATTGAACTAAGTTGAGAGAAACTTTCTTTAATTTTGAGTTATATTGAAACCTGCTGTCTCCCTAAACCTTAATCAACTGATATTAAAACAATACAACCATTGTTTTAAGCATATATTAGTGTTCATATTGATCACCTGAAAAGCGCGGAAGATGTAATCTGGAAGAGGCCAACAGGCTCGCGAACCATCATTCAGCTTCTTGGGATAATTTTAATAATTTTGGTTCAGCATAAACGGGCTGCCCCTATCTTTAAAGGCCAAACCACTTTGATTAAAGTAAGAAAAAAGTAGAGCCAGGCGCACGGCAGCAATGGCAGCAGCCTTTGTATTTTATACCTGATCATTTTCATAGCATGACCTGCAGCATGAGAAATAGACCCATGCGTACAAATGAACAGAGTAGCACTCGCCGTCCTATTCTTAAGGTTAAATGTTCTATGAAAAGCAACACTTGTGATGGTTACTGATGCATTGTCTACACCTGCTGAATCTGGATTGATGTGCCAAATATCTGCTGGGTACTTTTACCATAATCTCCTTTGCCAGTTTTAATGCGATTCAGGATTTAAAGTTTCAAGATTCAAGATGTATTTTCCCTGTTAAGGGTAAACGTAAACTCGTTTAAGCCCTGCCGTCCAGTGAAGGCGATAGAGCTTATCGCTATGTTCTATCGCTATAAATATATATGTCCGATCAGTGGGCGCGGAAAGTGATCGCTATAAGATAGCGAAGAGCTCTATTTTAAAGCGATGAAGCTCTATTTTTTAAAGCGATTAAAATGAAAAGGTTTTGATTTCTATTTTATAACAATCGCTATGATGAAAGGGCATTGCAATCATTATAAATTCAATCACACTGCTAAATAGAAGGGCATGCGATTGATCAAATATTCCAATAAATGTTAAAGTTGCTTCGCATTATGGGAACTGTTGCATTTCCAAGTATGTGGAGCAAGACTGCAGAGTACCCGCCACACTAGAGCTCAAAATTTAAGCAGCAAGATCTACTGTTCTTTTCTGATCCCACATTAAAGTGATCTTAAAAGGATCATAAGGCTTTGACAGCTCTGCAAGGTACTTCCCGTAGAAATGCTGACATTCATTGTAAACTAAATATTGACAATTGATACTTACTTACCTTTCTCAGATGCTGATGCCGATCGTCAGTCAACAGCAAGCGAACAATATGCATGCGTTTTTGCAGAGACGTAGGTACTAATAACCTGCCACTGGCTTTACCAAGTCTTACTTTTAAATGGAAACCTAGCAAGCTTTCTATTGTTTCCTTATGCCTGGGAGTCATACATGATGCAAATTTAATCTGAACTAATCATATAATCATGGTTGAGTCCAAGATTTTCGAACACATAAGGCTTATTGGTAGGAAAAGAAAAAAATTGCACAGAAAAGCAGCTAAATCTTCATATTGTTGATTTTTTTATCGCGCCTACTATATAGCAAGTTAACTTAAGAAAACACACAAGACCTAGTTAATCGGAATAAACCGGTTATAGACGAGAGCCTTCCGAACAATATCATACGCCAAACCGATGTCCAATTCAACGCACTTTTGCTGAAACATGAGATGGCAAACGTGACAAGCATTTTTCAGACTTGATGTTTTCCTTATAAAGGTCTCAAAGAGCATGCCTTTGCTGCCATCCGCCATCTTTAGTCACTCCTTACTTTAAGCGAAGTGGACCAGCGATATGGAAGTCAGCACTTAAAGTTTGGATATATAGAATAATCTGGAATCGTTTAAAGCGCATGAAAACAAAATAAAGCCATAACCGGAAGCTTTTAATAAGAGATAGCAAAATTTCTACTCTGATTACTTAATATTCCTGATCTAAAGTGCTCGGTGAACCGGTTAAACCCTTATGATCCCTTACTTAGCAAAGTCTCGTTATCCTCCTAGGAGTTTACTTGGTCTGTATGTACAACAACAACAACAAAAACAACAACACCATGTTTATTATCTCAATAAATGCGTAAAAGAAAAAGCATCCCGTAATATTCGCTCACATTCAGTAATCAAAGCGCAGTCATCTTCAGAGTTCTGACTCAGGAATGTTAAGATTAAGAATCGGATTCAGACCGTATTGAGCATTCGAGCTTTTAAAGGCGATAACAGAAAAAGTATCAGAGTCGGAGCGTGGATTTTCAACTAGAATGTGACAGAAAACTTACACATTTATTAAGGGGAAGACAAGCTCATAGCAAAAGCTAATCAGGTTGCGGATGCCACCCTTTCGTGATCTCCATTTATAATCGTATAACAGAGGCAAGTGTTATTAAAACAACTCACTTGATACTATTCGCGAGCAAAGTGTGTACTCATTGCTAGGCAACCATTGTGCCTCAGCTGACTCTCACCAAATGGGCCAACTTCTTACGAATGCAATCTGCAATCAGAGTGGCGATCATGTATTATAACTCTATGTACGCAACATAATCGATTGCTGCTAAGCGAAATCGTTTTGAAACGCCTACGCGAGGATAGCCTTGAATCCATTTAAATATCTAATCCTCCATTTTATGCACTTGGTGCTCCATTAAAAAAATCTGTCTGCCTTCTTGTAGGACCATGGCTAAAACTCTTAAGTACTTTGGTTACTTGGACTAGTGCCAACTTACTGTACGCTGTAGTATGCAATTTGTGTGCAATTATATCTTTGTCAGCAGGCGAATTCTCTTGAAAAAGGAAAAAAAGAAAAGAAAAGATACGTCGCTTTTACTGTAGGTGTCGAATACGACGAGAGGCGAACGGCCAGCATTTGAAAATTTGCGGGCCTGAGAAACGGGCAGGATGAACAATCATACGCGACAAATACTGTGAAGAGATCGGTGGTGTTAAATGAATAGGCGTCGGTAACCCCTAGTAACGTGGAGATAAGCTGATTCTATTGCGTGAAGAGTTCGCCATGCTGGTTGAGTTGTGAGGTATGATTTCTTAACGTTTTTAAGTGTACATGACATGGCTTTATGGTTTGCATCTGGTGTAGCGGCTAGGCATCTTGCTTTGCTCATGTACACTGTACATAACACTTGTACACAAATAAACGTTTGGGTCAAAGATTGGAGAAAGAGAGAGAGAGAGAGAGAGAGAGAGAGATTCTAGCTTTAATCATAATGCAATTGAGTATTTTGGGGACAAAAATTAAAGTAGCGACTTCAAATTTGAGCATTAAGTTCTCTGAAATTGCAACTATGCTGCATTCATGTGGTATTGATGATATTTTAGTGGTCATATAAGAATATGTATAGTTAGTTATACCTGGTTATAATATGTCTATAAATATGTATTTATATTTATTTTAGAATGCAAGATAAGGTCTAGTTCTGCTCTACATTATTCATCATGTGTGGACTATCAGCCTATTAGACTTTCGTCTGCATTCTTTGTTGCTCTTTTAAAATAGTTTTGATTACAAAGGGCTTAAAATTGCTTATTGCAGTGTATGAAATATTTTAGCGATTTTGAAGAATGCAAGTCCTGGCAAGAGAAGAAAAGAACAGGATTTCAAGGATTATAAGAAATCCATAAACGAAGCGGTCTTACCTCCTTGTACAGGAATTTGATTATTTTTGTATCAATCTCAATGCTTTTAAATGTCTACTGTAATAGCGGTGGGGTATTAGTTTGTGAATAAAGCCCTCTTATGGCCATGTGCACGTTTGCGCATGTTTAATAGCTTTCGAAATAATTGAAGTTTGTTCGCTGCAATGCCTGTATTTTTTCCCAACCATGTTTGGCCAACTGCAAATTTAGCTACCATGTTATGAAAAATCTTGGAGCTGTTGCTTTCAGGTTGGGTTGTTTCTAAAGCTTTTTGTGATGCTTGCTATGAAGTTATGGTATTGATCTCATCGATAATCTGCTCAAGAAATGCCTTGTCATCCAATTTGTGCTATTGATCTTACTTGCAAAAAATCTGTGCTATGCAAAAGTATTAGTAGCACATTTGCAATCATATTCAGCAAACTAGTTCGTTATCGTGTTTCAGTTCTAGATTGTTATTGATTGATTATGGGTAGAAGGAGAAGCAAGCGTAAGCCTCCTCCAAAGAAGAAAATGACTGGAAACCTTGATAGCCAATTTAACTGTCCTTTTTGTAATCATGAAAAGAGTTGTGATGTTAAAATGGATAAGGCACGTAATGTGGGACATATTTCTTGCCGTGTCTGCCTAGAAGATTTTCAGACCCCCATTACGTACTTGTCAGAGCCTGTTGATGTTTATGGGGACTGGATTGATGCTTGTGAAGAAACAAATACTTAGAGCCGTTTTGGTGTGCTCATCTTCTCTTAGAGTGGATGCATGTTTTGATGAGTTCGCGGCCACATGACAGGCATTATGAAAATTACGTTAGTGCTTGCATGCTTCTGGGCAGGTTTGCTAATCTTGAGAGTTGTTTCAGTTTTCCAGGCTAGGTTACTGCATGTTAATGCAGCATGCTTGTTGTTTGACCCTATTGAGTTCAGACCTTTACTAAGGGTGCGACATTGGTCTTGATCTTCAGTGCCTTGTGTGTGGTTTTCCCTTTGCTGTATTTATAGATTATCTGGTGTTAATGAATAGAAGAAGCCTTTCTGTTCATCTATGTTAGTATAGATTTTTTTCTTGGTCGAGTCTATTTTGGAGCTTCACATTTTACTTAATGAAGTTCTCTTATTAAATTGTATGCAGGATTACTTTTCAGCTTCATATGGGCTTTGGAGCTCGCTTTTTGCATTTTGAATTTTTAAGTTTAGCTGATTTAGAGCAGTTTTTGGTCAAGGAAGTCTTCCTTATTATAGTGTAACCGTATTTCGCTCTATAGTTTCTAGCTCATTTTAATGTTGCTGGACATTGGCAAACTAAAAAATAATTTTCATACCACTTGTTAAACACTCTGTTAACCATTTGTGCTATTCCAGTAGCGCGGAGTAAATATCTAAGTGCAACTAGCTATATTGTCCTAGCTAGAGCTATTCTCTACGCACATGCATCTATATTATGTTAGATTCTCCTTGCATTACCATTGTTTTGAGCGTTTTCTCCCAATTTTTTATAATCTGCTTTATTTGGCTGTTCCTTATCTACTATCAAAGCCGGTCCGGGTGCATGCGCACTTAGTAAAGAGATTTCTAACTCCATAAGATTTGATATCTAGTAAATTTGACATTAAAGGCTTTGCTTTTTTCGTTTTTGCCGCACAGCGCCTTAGATTTAGTAGTAGCAGCACGAAAACTTCGACTTTCGAGGTTCGGTCAAAATATCCCGACATGAATTTGCAAGCTTCATGGATTTCGAAAAGACATTGGGTAAATCTTCAAGGCAAAGAATAAAGCTAATAACTCGCTAATAAAATTTTCGTTTCGGTCCGTTCTTGGACCATCTTCAGACTAAACGAACATGAATACAAAAAAAAACGAAAAACAAAATCAAGCCGAGCACACATCCCCAGAGTCACATTTTCGAAGTTGAGCTAAAATAGCTTCAATTTAATCGAGTCTGTCCGTTAAGTGAGTTGGCGAATTCATGGCTCGCCATCATCAAGCTTTCAATTAACAGGCGCTCCCATTTGGAGCGACACCTGCGCAGAGTTGTGAAGGGTTTGTGGATCATGCTGCTCATGTTTGTACTATGATGATAGGATTGTATTCGATAGTTTATTGTAGTATATAATAGTAATCAGTAGTATTTTAGTTTTCCGAGGTTGCGGTTGAATTGCAATTATTCTCATCCATTGATATATGAAATCCTGACATGGCCGTGAAAGTTTTTTGCAATTAATCTACTAATTGCTTCATGCTCGAAGTGTACTCTCAAGGTTTCTAATATGCTTTGATATTTTCTAAAACATTGTTCTAAGGCCATCCATGGTACTCGAGAATTGTATTCGTCATTCTGGAAGGTAGTGCTTGTTGAAAATGTTGTCGCAAAATATTCCTTGCAGTAACTTGAAAAGTAGTTATTTTAGCGAGTATTTCTTTTGCTTATAGATTTATTGGAAGCATGCGATTTTCGCTCCTAAATGTTGTTCTTACGGGATGTACGCGAAATCTTTCTTAAATCAATATTACTACATAACAAAAAATGCCAATCATCGGAATATTCTTGGGTTACCCGGAACTGCTCTCCATTGGCATTTGATGAGCAGGATTGTTTTAAGTTTTATCTCTCGTAGAGTCTTATGCCCAATTCATACTTCGGAAACGCTTTACGCATGACGCAATATTTATCCCAGTGGCAGGGTCTGGAATGTGCGCGAAGCAGTTAACTCCCACTGGAATGTTCGCATTACGTTTGACTAACGCGTGGGGTGCGAGGACAATGGAAACGGATGACAAACGCTTGAGATGGATTTAGTTTATCTTTTACGCTAGACGCTGCCCTCCCCCGCTCATACCGGTTGTCTCGCCCCCAACGCGCCCTTCGCGTCAATAGCAGCGCGGCAATTAGGCTGTCCTTACCCTCCCCCGTAATTAGACAAGCGTAAAGCGTCTCGAATTATGAATTGGGCATTAAGCAAGTTATCGTTCTGTCTAAGAGGCTGTTAGGCAAAATTTATATGCCTTAGTGATGCTGAAATTAATATAGTCAAATATTCGTCGAATGCCATCCTTGGCTATGATACTATGCCATCCTTGACTTTGTTTTGTTTCGTCAGTCACGAAAGTCGAAAGTTAGAGAGCTAATGATCTCACTTTCCAGAAGCTAACATTAAGATGCTATGGTCTCGAAAGATATGCTGATAATGACTTCTGGTCATATGACCAGCATATGCTCAAGTCTCTCGGTCTTTTCTAGGTGGTCAAAGAAATTTGATAAGACTTGCCCAGAATATGCACATATATCAACACGTAGTACTAGGCCTTTTCCGAGCATGTTGTTTGCTTCTCGTTAGAGCTGTTGTATGTTTTATCTGCCTCCTCGGGATTGTTCTCGGTGTGTTGAGAGTGCGTTCATCCAGGCGCCATGTGCTAATGTTGAGCATTGAAAAACCTTTGCAATCTGGTTTCGTTGAATTAGTTAAAGTTAGTAGTGTAACCTGCTTTGGTACACTTCCCTTCGCCGTAAAGGAAAATGGATTGGGAGTGCTAGGAGTGCATCTTCTACGACAGGACTTATTTCTGCAGGCGCTTAATGCAATCTACTTCATGGCTTTCGACGGCGTAATTGATGGTCATGTGGTGATTTGTAGTAAGCTTCGCAACGGGCAACTGACTGGAAGCGAAACTCAATGTTGCTGCGCGATGCACGTCTGGATAAGTGATTGCTCCACTTCGAACTGCAAAGCAAAGGACTCATGGAATACCAAGTATCGTCAAGTTATAAGCACAGAAATAAAATAAAAGAAATCTCGAAATTCTCTGTTCGTAACAACATTAGGGTTGATATCAACTTGAGCTAAGAGACCGGTTGAGCGGTCTTTCTACTGACTATTGTTCGAATTACAGAAGGATGAAGAATTTTAAAGGACGTGTAACAAGATTTTTTTTTACATGTCGGAGAGAACATATGATGTGCACGATGATGGCAAACTTTTGTTTTCTCGTAACTATCAAATAGCATTAACGCTAAAGATAAACCAACTGTTTATACGCGCACGTTCCAATTTTTGTAAAACACCACTTCATTTTTTTTTTAGTACGAGCTACCTATATGTGGAGCAATGCTGTACTTGCTTAGACGGGTCGCTTATTGTTACCTGCCTTGCTTCGTACATTTCAGAGGAAGTAGTACTGGAATAATCGCGCGAGATAAGAATTATTTAGTATTGTCTTGATTTAAATGTCAATCGATTGCAGGCGAATGCGGTTGATCGTAGTACCGGTTAATCCGTGGATTTTCCGACTAAATCTTAAACGTCCGTGACAAGTGTAAAACAAGAACATCAACAAGAACAAGAACAATAATTTATTTTACCCAATCAGAACTCCAAAAATAAGGAGAAACGATTTATAAACTGTTTGACTAAATGGGAAGGAGGGCTCCTCATAGCCTGAGCTAATCGGTAAAGAGCCCCCCTCACACTTCATGTGAAGTATTTTAGTCGTTTATAAGCTAAGTACTCAAAATATAAAAATATCACTTAAAACAAAAAGACTTTATAACTGTGGGGGTTTGTGCAGGTTCGATGTTGGAAGCCGGAAGGTATGTTGGAAGCGGAAGTAATTAGACCACGATTGGCGGCTCGATTCCTTTGAAGCGGATGGCTTCCGAAACGCGGAAGTAATTAGACTGGGAAAAATCAGATATGCTTAATTGGAGAGCTACTTGTGCTACATTCCGGCTCTTTCAGGCGGCTGGCGTGACTCAGCTCTAAAGCACTTCTGCTCGCGAACTGCTCCTTGATACATGCTAGAAGTGTGATTTCGAATGTATATGTATATGAAACAGTACTAATAAAATTATTTAATGTAATATACCTACGATGCTTTACAATGCCTTTTACGGGCATGTTATTAAAAAAGAATACAACTATATATATATGTATTTAATCCTTAGGCCAGAACGCTCGCATAAATGCCGTCATAATCGAGCTATTGTAATTTGGACCAAGCGAGGCTTTCTTGAGTATAGGCAGTTTATTTATTTTTTCCAAGTCCTTTATAACATAATTATACGTAGACTTCGTTATAAAACGGGAAAACTTGAAAATAGAAAACAGAAGTTGAACGAACAGAACGAAGAGGAGACTACT
>QQSS02201327.1:0-12114 GCA_003687565.2 Craspedacusta sowerbii
TATTTTAAAGCCAGTCAGAGTGTAGAGCCCGAAAAAAGACGTGCCATATATGAAGGAAAGTGGGACCCATCATAGCATAGTTTGTAATCATATTTTAAAGCCAGTCAGAGTGTAGAGCCCGAAAAAAGACGTGCCATATATGAAGGAAAGTGGGACCCATCATAGCAAAGTTAGGCCAAACCAAAGCGGAGCGCGTAGCGATGTCAGAGGTTTAAGTGCGAATTGGCAAAGACAACATCGATTGCGCTCTTGGGCCGAATGAGAGTGAAGATAATCCGCCTTAGGCCTAGCATTGGACGACTACGAGGCGATGTTCAAAAAATGAACCTAAGGAAAATTATGGACGCGGAAACTCTTAAGCGGAGCCAAGCGATGGTCGCAAAGTTTCCCTACTTGTCTGAAGTCAACCTCGCACCATTAGAGGACATCAAGGGCGAAATGAAGCTAAGAACCGGGCGATATAATTTTGACGAATAGAGAAGGTGCCACACGATTTCGACGAATTCGCGGCCCAAGTCGTGCCTGGAATCAAGCAGACGGGAGCACTACAGATTTCTTGAATCTCAAATCTCGAATCTCAGAACTCTCGTCGAATCAAAGAACTTTTACAAAGTTGGAGGCTGCGATATAGTGTAAAAAAACTTCATCTTTCTTAAGGTTGCTTCCAACTGGAAACGAACGAAAGATCGAGAAACGATCTTGTCTCGATCAATACGCACACAGGCTTTTATCAATTCGTTAAATGCCATTCGGATGAAGCCCTGCGCCGATGATTTACAAACGATCGTTTCCATCCTACAAGAATCAAGTGGACTGCTCGTTATTTTGGCAACGTCCTGGTCACTGGCAGAGACGATGGTGAGCATTTGCGAAATTTTGAAGCCTTACTTGAAACGTTTCAGGAATCAACCGTTCGAATAGGTTTGGAGAAATGTAAGTTCCTGCAACCATCGACTTATTTACTCGCTTATACGACTGACAAGAATGGTCAACATAGATCGATTTAATAATCTTATCAATTTATTAAAGGCTAAGACGCAAGCTATCAAACGCAAAAATTAGGTGCCAAGCACCACGCAGATAGAACTTTAACAATTAGGTTTCAAAAGTTCTCTGAGCGGCGATATAGGTAATAAAGATTGGTCCATATTTCTGGTAACTGTAAGCATTATCTGAGCAAATGTACGCGCTAATGATCTATGGATATAAGAAAGGTGTCATGTTACTGTCGATGTCGCAATGGAGTCATGTCGATCGCAAGCAGAATTCATAGGGATAACCGAAAGGGAACTCGCATTAACGAATTTTATTCAAGAACATGGATCGCGCAAGAGCAATAATATAACCCAACGATAACACGCAAACGAGAACCAGGCTGATCACACACCTTGACATCCTACGCCAGGATTCCCAAAGAAGTTAGGCAGGCACTGATCGCAACGGCGCCCATCATACCCATTCTTGCACAGACATTGTCCACCGTAGGCTGCACATTCGTTCCATACAAGGCTGCCAATATGATAACAGTCACACACTGTAAACGAAATACTTCATGCTAAGCCAAATAGTCATCCAAAATCTCAGCTGAGCACTCACATTAGGGTTTACAAATAAAAGGCTGGGATTAGAAAGATTCAACCCAAAATAGTCTAAAAGACATCATGCTGCTTGTCTAGGTTTCCACACTGTTTTTATAAGTGAGCTAGACTGTTATCTCGGCCTCCATTATCTATCCTTAAAAAAAATTCATTTGCATTTTTGTAACAATTTTCGTATAAATCGCATAAATTGAGTCAAGTCAGCGATGGCTTACATAACAAATTTTTATTGCTCTGAACGCTGCCTCCACAAATAAACATTTAGATTGGAATCGAAAACACAGACGTTATTAACGAGCCAAATGAAACGCAGTTGAGATTTATCACAATCAGCATCATCGCTCAATTCTTAGATGCAGAACACTGACCGAGGCATACGAGAAAGCAGTGTATAAGGCTATTTTGTCAAATCAAAGACGCAAACACCAACAAGAACTGCGAATAATTTTGCGCTTACATAAGGCACTGCCATACACTTCGAGGTCTATAGTAAAGGTCGGAGCAGCACACTCCACAGGCAGATTGCGCGTGGTTCCAAGGGGCAGTGAGCTTGAGTAGCAAGACATGACGTTTCGCTTCGAAGGAAAATCCAAGGATGTGTAATAGGATGTCTGTGTGTAGTCCAAAGCAAGGACGACAGCATCTACCAACAGAGGCCAAGGTGTGCCAAATGTGTTTGAAACACTATCATAGATCATTGAAAATACGTATGACTTCCCCTTTTCAAGCCGTAGCGAAACAGTCGATGCCCACTGCCGGTCATGTCCGAGCTGCAACTGAGCCATAGAGAAAGACATGGTCATCAAAAGTTGACCACTAGACCCTTTAATTTGAATTGTAAATATCCACTTAGCAGGCAAATCACTCCCGTCTGTATAAGCTTGGATGTCCCCAAACCCTGACCAATCGACCAGCTCTCGCCCTCGCGGTAAAACGGTTGAATACCATTCCCTGTGGTAAAGGCTGTAGCGGAGTACTAGAAAGTAGTTGGCACTGGTAGCCACCATGAAGGGGAACGAAAGAGATACTCCCACATCCAGATAAGCGTATCCCAGACCTGAAAATGATGGACCAATCACACAAAACAGTAGCATATTGCTCCAACCTACAAAAGACCTCTAATCTACCTGAAACTCGCTGCAAGGATCTCTTTATTTGCAAGTGCTCATGACTACAGGTACCGAATAACCCGAATAATACCTGACCGCTTCTCTTTTTGTATGTATTGGTGACGTCAGCTTAAAACTGAAAATCGATTTACATCTATAGTCTCTGTAAACTTCAAAGTAGCTATCTATGAAGCAAAGCATCCTAATAAAATTAGCAAAGAAAACACTTGCAAGAAAATTGCTTCATTTTGCATAATTTATTACTGCGTTTCTGGAAAGGCACGTCCCACACTTCAAGTCTGTGGAGCGCACTTTATGTTTTCTATGAGGTCTTAAGTGAATAAGGCACGATTAAAAGCTTTTTTAGATCGTGTCTTTCTTCAACATGAACCATGCTGCAGTACGAAATACTCCTAATTTTTCCTTGAAAATACGCCTCAGTTTCCTTGAAAATGTCTCATGATGTTTACTCAAACATAAATCAATAAGAGCATCAGAGTTAAGCAACAAGAGGTTTAGTAAAGTGCACCTGTAAAATGCTTCCCATAGTTTCTAGCTAGGAAATACGTAGATGAGCCAGCAGTGAATAGCTCCGGCTCAAAAGTCACATATGTAAAGTTCGGAAAGAAGAAGCCAGACTGAATCAGTTTGCATGAAATGCCTGTAACACCAGGCTTGCATGCACATGCCCCTGAAGAACAAACAGACAAGAAAAGTATGCACAAATATGCAAAATAAATATGCAAACAATCTTTTGAATCCCAAACAGACGAAACGACCAATATCCTTATTCAAGACGAACGGCTTGTGATAATACGCAAGCTCTTTGGTATTGTTAACATGCCACGCACACAAACGCACATGCATACAAAGAGCATTACTTAAGCAGTTATCCAGCCCACCACTTCAATCAACCCTGCATGCCTACGGATAACTTAGGATTAACGCGTCCATGTTATCTTGCCTTGGAGAGTGAACTTTAAGCCGACATATTCTTTGTATGCGTTGCAGTGGACACCAAAGTCATCAACAGGCTTGTCCTCTAGACAGCAACTTGTTGAGACAAAATAGAAGAACGATCTGGAGAGATTTGATAATGGCGAGACCAGGGATCAAACAAAGTTTATTTATCGACAACCGTAGCGTAGCCACGTTTCTGAATTCACACGCCCATGCGGCAATAATCGAACTGCTTCTCGGAAAATGATTTGTCATAACTGGCAAGCATTGACGTCCGAACATCATAAACGTAAAGAGCGACACGTATCACTCACCTGAAAGTTTATCGCATGACGCAAGCGATCCTCCCGCATCACACGGACAAGGCTGGCAGCTTCCAGCAACGGTCGTCGGGAACATATAGTAGCCATCTGCACACTGGTCGCAAGCTCTGCCAGCGACGGACGGCTTGCAAGGGCATTGTCCTGTACTTTGCTCGCACAACTGCGTGCCTGATAATGTGCCGAATATGTTGCAATCACAGTCTAGAGCAAAAAGAGAAGCTTTATGCACGTAGAAAATTTCATACTTATTTGCAGCACTCAGCATGGCTGCACTCTGCAACCCCGAAACGGGTAATCGGATATAATTTGCCGAACGAAAACATAATTAAATGGCTAGCTTTACGTACGTTTCGTCCAGGCCAAGGGACTCGTCAGAGACCTTTTGTCGGGGTCTTAACTGGCCAACTGGACAAGTATCAATGTGTTGTGCTGTCGTTTTGCATTTTACGGAGGGAACTATTGATTGCGGAACGTACTATAACGCAAATAATTAACCTGTGGAGAGACAACAGCTAAGTCACCGCTTTCATAACTTAATTGATTCCGTTTTTATTGATTTCATGATACCATGTTGCTGCAATTTATTAAGGGGCAAACCATCCTGCAGCTAATAAAGAGTGTTACATCAAATCCTTCATTTATTGTATTTATTTTTTTTATGGATCACATAAATTTTCTTAAGTTGTGTCAGTTTTGAACTACTTTATATTGAGGGACATAAAGAGTATCCAATCGCCTCTTTTGTGATATAGAATCTACAAATAATTTTTTTCGATCGCGCTATCTCGCTAAAAGTTAACTAGAACGAGAGTTTTGTTGAATTTGAGTACTCACATAAATAAAAATATTTAATTTGACGTAGAAAAATTGACTGGATGAGCACCCAAAATTCTTGTTCAGGTTAGATGCCAGCCCTTAGAAGGGCAAAACGTTAATCACTAAGTATATGGTGACAAGCGCATTTTTGAAACAAACCAGCGAACAAAAAGTTGAGTGAAGAAGCCGAGCCAGTTCCTGTTAAGACTAGAACATTACAACGCCATCTCCGGGGACATGGGGCTAAACACGACAGTTATAACAAAGAGCATCATATAGATGTCAAAGGCCGTTAGCGTCAACACCAGCAATGCCAATGTTCGTATGCTGTTATTTGAAGTTTCCTCAGCACTGTAAATTTTCATCCCCTTTCTCGCCTCGTTTGATCGTGTTTTTCTGAAGGCATATTAGATTGAAGACATATTTGAAGCTGGCGCTTGCGCTTTTGTTTACAAAGCTGGCCATTTCAATAAAATATCAGAAGGGATTGCAGCAAGACACGTAGGTGAGTACGCGGATGCAAGCAGCAGACAGGCAGGTTGGATGTCTAAGGTGGATGTGTTCAGCAAGACGGCATCATGTCACCAGACTCTTTATTGTAAAAAACGAGACTAACTACTTAATCGAGACGTTTATCAAGAACGAAGTAAGCTGTTGCACCAGGCAAGAGAACTTCATCGCTCATGCGCACGGAAGAATATCACTTGCTCATCTTCGATATCGTGCAACGTGAACTATTCACTCGGTTCGAATAAGCCAGTCCAGGAAATCACGTCCAAGCCAGCCAGCGAAATCAGTTCAGGTTGCAGAGTGGAGGATACTTTTAACTGTTATAAGGTTAATTCTAATAGAAAGCTTTTGACTACTTACTTATGACCGGACACATACATTTACTTACGCGAAGAATCGCGTTCAAAGGCTTGCGGAATGCTAGGCTGGTGAATAAGTAAAAGCCTCTAAAATCTACCTACTAACACCAGCCTCTCAAGCTCTAAAGGTCGAGTGCATCTCCGAACTTCAAATCATTTGCAGCCTTTAAGGAGCTAAGTCTGGAGATGCAGTTCTACATTTTTGACTCATGAGATTTATTACCTTATCAGCATGGAATTGATATTCCTCCTCTGAGTCCGAGCCTGATAGCAATGAGCATCGGGAAGTATGCTTACCTCTCCTGATTTTTCTTACTTGAGTAGCATTTCTTACAGAGACGGCCGAACTTAAAGTATTTAATCTCTTCAGCCAAACACAACAATAAGGACAGTTTCCAGATGCTAATCCAAAATAGATCACAACTACATAAAAACGAGATTCACAGCAGCATTGTATAAGTGAAGATCCAAACATAAAAGGACTTCTACAAATGACCATACGTATATAATCCGCGAACTTACCAAAGCAAGATCCGATTGGCTGAGGCTTAAATCCCCACTTTCCTGGCATGCATTCGTTACAGCGGCGTCCGTATATGCCAGGCTTGCAGTTGCACTGACCGATTTGCCGAGACGCTGTGCTTGATTGACTACATAAACCGTTGTCAATAATACCAGGAGCGTAACAGTTGCAAGCTAAAAGAAGCAATAACAGAATTCCTTCGGAGCACATGTCCTTCAACATTCTAGCCTTTAGAGCATATACATGAACTATGAGTTGCGTAGTGATTGCATACATCTATCTGACGAAGCCTTTTTGGTGACTAATTAGAGTATAGAGCTTTGCAAGCAAATAAAACCAAAAAAATAAGCAAATAAAGAAGTAACTGTTCCATAGTGGATCTTTCTAGTTACTTAGGGATTCTCGACACGATACTATTCATTAGAAATGGCAGACACCGAAAGTATCTCTGCTGACAATCAAATATTCCGTGCTAGGATGAAAGTAGTAAATGAGCGATAGAATGAAATCACAGAAACGCTAAAATTATACCCGTGCAAGCATCTGGATCAGACAGAGCTTTCGTCTCATCTCGAAAATAGCGTTCAGTACAAAGTTCACAGTTTGCACCAGCCGTGTTATGTTGGCAGCTTTGACACACTCCTTTCTGCAAAGCGTCACTGTAAATGCAACTGTCAGAATGGTTGTTGCATTCGCATTCTAAAAAGAATGGTAATCTGTTTAGCGCAATCAAGATCTCTGTGTAGAATCGCTCCATTGAAGTTCGGGACAAGGTTGGTATGTTTACTGGAGTTTAAAACCCACAGCTCGACCGCCTTTTTATGTGTGAGTGTTATGCGTTGACTATGTTCTAAAGTTTTCACTCTGAAGTGATTATTCTTTAAGGCAACGCATTTCCCCTGCAATCACGTCTTCACTGTGTGCAATATAGGCACTGCTAGCATAGTGAGAAGCTTTCTACGTATCTTTAAATGCAGTTCAAGTTTTCCTAAATTAATTTCTTCAAATGTCGTTTTGTCAAAAGAATCCTTACTTTCCAACCTAAGCCGCCTCTGGCTAAAAGAGATTCGGTTTAGTGGAGCAAGGGCTCCTTTTGGTTTGTACAGAGAGAGTGAGAGAGAGAGAGAGAGTGTGTGTGTGTGTGTGAGAGAGAGTAATGGTCTATATACTAGGAAACAGACTTGTTTAGAAATTTCTTAGCGCGTGACAGGGTCAATGCACAGAAAAAGAAAACTAAAAATTAATTGGGGATTGCTTGGATAAATAATATTCGAGCATGGCCATGACCGACGAATTTCTTAGCGGGAAAACATAATTCGGTAACCGTAGGAGACAACATTTTGTTCAGTGCACCGGAGGTGGGAGGAGCGATTGCAATTTGATGCACTTTTCTCATCGCATAAGTCTGCTCTTAAAAAAAAAGCGTGTTAGTACAGTACCTGCTTCTACAAAGCATTCAATCACATGGAAGTGATTATACGCTTACAAATGGATATTAAAAGCTACAAACTTTGACAAGGGTTAGCATCTGTGAGTGTGCCAGCCTTCCATGGTCGGTTTCGGTACAGAGGTAAGCACTGCTCACAGTCTACTCCAGTTGTAAAATGCTTGCATTCGCAGAACTCGTACCCAGTCTGCATCTCACAATATTCTGCGTGACCATTGCAGTTGCACCGAGCGTCAACTTTTAAACTTGAGATAGCAAAGTAATATTGACTTAGCGTACTCTCCTGATTTATATACTCTCGACCGTCGGTGCCAGGATATTCCAATCTTAAACGAATGTCTGTAGCTTCGAGATATTCGCGCACTGCCTGATGGTAGTATTGATCTGGCGTGTAACGTGGCCTTGGATCAAAGAAAACGGAACCGCCTGAGCGAGGAAATTCGCCACTAAACTTTTCCGAGCAAATCTGTTTGAATTGCTCTGCGGCAGTTATGACAGGATCAGCTTGCATGTTGTAGGCAGAACGACAGTTTTTTGCGTAATACTGATAGGCCATCCACGTTTTTCCAAAATCTCGAGATCTCTCTATGACTAGTTGCTTAGGACGCTCAGAGTAGAATGTGACATAGATCCCGCCGCTTATGAGGTAACTTTTCCCCATAGATAATGTAACGATTACCTGCAGTGGTTCATACATTTTTGAATGACCTAAAAGGTTAGTCATCCACCAAGACTGAGACTGCCACCAGGTGATGTTCGTGTTCATATCATAAATATCTACCATGTTGCTTGCAGGGTGGCTAAGATCTGGATCAGATGCATCGCAAGTGCTACAGTTTCGCTCAGGTCCTATATAGCAGTATCTCTCAGGCGGCGTCCCACATGTATTCGTTGCCTTAATGGTGCGGTGAAAGGCCGCGTCGACGGGGTATGTGATGCAAGTTATGGGCTCCCCAGTGGAAGTGTAACATGGTCCAGTGTAGCATAAGTTAGCAAAATGAGTTACAAGCAAGACAAGAACATGAAATACTGATACTCCTGGCATTTCAAGTGATTTCGCTGCTAATCAAGGCTTCGCCTGCTCATGTCTTTGAGTGGGACTCCAGCGGATTGGTGCTTGTATACTGCCTGCACCACCAGCCAAACTCTATGCACCGCGGAGCGTCGCAGCGCAGGTCATTAATACAAGTGTGGAAAATCCGATTCATTTCTTGCTTGCATGTTGGCATATTAATTTATTTAATATAATTCATTTCATGTTCCAGGGGTGGACAGCAGGTTATCCCATTCGCCATAGGTCGAAGCAACGCTAACATCGCTTGCTCGTATAACGATATCCTAAATGATGGCGATGCGTTCTGCAGGCTTGTTCATAAATTAGTCAAGCAGTGAAATTTGGCAAGCCCGACAGGTAGTACTAGGGAGGAAAGGCTTCGATTTCGCAGCTGTCTAAAAATTTTTAAGGCTTACTGAACAAAACCGATGCCAAACTTGGCAAAGCTTTTGAAATATTGTCTTCTAAACACAAGCGAACACTGAGGTGGAGAAAAACTGCATAAATAATCGCAAAGAAGTTCGTCAAGAAGGTAACCATGATTTCTTGTCCGCGGCTCAGTATTGCTGGCACAACCCTAACAATTTCATGTATTGTTAATGCAAGGAGGGTATTTTTCAGGTTGTATTAAAACTTGCAAAGGTTGCATTTATTTACTAATCTGGTCCCACAGAAAAATTCTGCATTTATCTACCTATCTATTTTTTGTCAAACTTAAGCAAAGTAATGGAGAAGACATTGTACAAGGGTCTATTCGAATTTCTAGAAGCTTCTAAATTATAGATGACCAACAACTCGCCTTTCGTAAATAAAATTCTCCGAATCACGCCCTGGTCAACCTGTTAGCAATATGTTAAATTGTTGTTTTTTTCTTGCTTTTTCTCATTAATATCAACGCTTTTCGTTATTGTTTTTCATGATGATATATCCTTGCGAGGTTTTTCGCGGTTAGCTTACCTAGGGCCTAGTTTGCATAATTGAGCTACATCAATTCTCAAAGCTGCAACAGTAAGCTATTGCCACCTAAGCTTTCTCTAGATAAAGTGATTCTACCTCAAACTTATTCTCTAAGCGGGAGATTATCAAATTAGAAGATATAGTTATTTTCAAGTATGCTAAGGTTTATGAATCGGAGGAAGCTACCAAGGTCCATAGATAACTATTTCAATTATCAATCTTCCGAAGTAAGGACGAGAGCAAGTGAATTGGCACGAAGGACTGAAGCCTATGGCAGTAGCAATATAAAATTAAAACGGGCTGTACCATACAACCACCTACCTGACACTAAAAAAAAAACATTTCTAATTCAAAATCGATGTTTACAATGGAATTTAAAGTCTTCTTGTTCGCCGCGTATTGGGATATACTTATTTTATAACTTTGGCTTTCGTTTTACCTCTGTGTACTTCTGTTGAGTGACTTAGGTGATCGATTGAGCTATTTATTGTGCTGGAATATGTGAGACAAGTGTTTGAAATGTGTTCTATACTTCAATGAAGGCTTGGTGTTATCGTTTCTTGAAAATACGGTCCTTTTATGTAAACTGACTCACTTCATGCTAAACGCTGGGCCTTGTCTCAACATTGGCGCTCTACCCCATGCCTTCCCTTTACTAATCTATGTTTGATTAGTTCGTCTCTCCTTTATATTTTTTTCAAGCCACGATAAGTCCTCCAAAAGGCGTAGATATTCGGACTGATGAGGAAGATGGTACTAGTATGCGTAGTGATGCGTATGTGAACTCAGATTTGGTGGCATTCGCATTTCGACTGGCCCTGAGGCTATATAGACATCTTCAGCAAATGCAATTATTATACTACTTTCCTTGGAAGTTTATTAACGTTCTTCAATTTTTTTTTTGCAAATTGCAATTCCAGGGAAACATGTATTTGTTGCTGCTGCTGTTGTTGTTAAGATTTTACAAGCAAAGTCCTGTACACTTCTATTACGATCTAGAAACTTTCATTCTGTAAGGAACAACGAAATTTTCCACTTTGTAACGCTGAATGAAGTTGAACACGATTTTCACAAGCCAAGCAAACATTTTAGATAGGCTAGGAAGCCGTAACAGTTTATATTGAGAGGAAATCAAATCCACGCGAGGAATGAATTTCAGAAAAGCTACTCAGACCTTGGCCTTCGCTTATAACAAAGGCCAAGCTCAGACGCCCAGAATTCACTTTCCCAGCACTCTACAATGAGAACGACAGCTGCCATTCGGTAGAAGCAGGTCATTAAAACGTGACAAGGACATCTGCCAGCATCCCCATCTGCTAGAACTCATTGATGGCCATATCCATCTCTAGAATTTTCACTGGGAAATAATTTTACTAAAGAAAGCTGTGATAAAACGCTGTTCAACTTTTTCCGCAATTCGGCCATTCCGAGTTGAATAGATAGCGCCAAAATGAAATACATTGATCTCTTATCTTTTATTTTTTTCTTGAATAGGAAGCTGTGCGTGTTCAAGTGGATCTCCCCAGCTATACGCAGTTATGCTTTCGGTAACCGTGACACTTCATGTACGTATTGCTATATCTTCCAGTTTAACCTTGAGGAATTATTAGGTTTGCGGCCTCATAAAGTCTTTGGCATGTTTATTTTGTCTCACCAGTAAAATCTCTTTTAGTAACATAGCTTGGGGCAGAACACATAAAGCAGACTGATGAAAATACATAGGCTTCAAACGCAATTAGTAAGAATTCTGTCACATGCTGAGATGACAACACACTTAAGGCCTCTTATGGTACACAAAGGAGTTCTTAACGTTTACGCGAAATGAATGTTTTACAAACTATGTTTTTTTCTTTACAAGCATCAGCACCACTTATTACCGTAAGTCATTACACCTTACTTTCAACGTGTGCAACATCGGTATAATAGTTGCCTGATGAAATACGGCTACAGAGAAAAGCTCTGTTTTGGTAAAAGAAGACACAGCATTGTCTTTGGAGGGCTGTATATATGGAATCGCTTAAATTGTACAATTGCTAATGAAAGCATAAGCCTAAGCGGATTTAAATAAATGATGATCAAGTTTCTCCAACACTTGCCGCCTAGTGAATTCGTTTGGTAAAAACGCAGCCTACCAGTCAAGATCTAGTTCATCCGCTTCCTCCGAAATTGACTGAAAGGATTCTTAAAAACATCCTAGTGAAGCCATTAAGTACAGTACATCGTGGTACTTAACCATAAAACCAACCTGATGTTATGGTTCGTTCACTAAGTCTGACATTAGACGCCATTATCACCCAAAGCGCATCGGATTATAAATCGATAAAGTCATCTCTGAGAACCATGCCGTGAATAACATAGATCAGCCGAACTGGTTAAAAAAATCTGCTACTACTACTACTACTACTACTACTACTACTACTACTACTACTACTACTACTACTACTACTACTACTACTAC
>QQSS02201349.1:0-12113 GCA_003687565.2 Craspedacusta sowerbii
TATATATATATATATATATATATATGAAGTATAACAAATTCTATCCTGAACAAGATAGCGATTTTTTCAATGAGCGATGACATAAATAATTAGACGTGCCAAAATAGAAAACTTGCACATTAAATAAATACGATTTATATTAAAACTGAACGTTATAGGAAACAAATCACGGGCATCTAGTACTTTGCTGCAGTCAATTCCTAATTCATTCATAGAGATGTGCAGGAAGGCAAGTATCAGTGGACTAGCATAGCTCACTATTAGCTTGCTATTAGCAGCTCAGGCAATCATCGCCACACACGGCTTTGCAATTTATATTCCAAACTCATCAGTGCGAATCAGCTGTTTCAGAGGAGAAAACATACATTTAAAAAAACGATTCTAAGCAATGTAGTTAGCTATTCCTCCCCTTCGCCCCCCACCCAGCCATTGCAGAAATATGCCGCTCTTACTACAAAGATTACTTAGTGGCGATATTCTATTACTTTTTGTAGCCTAATGATATGCTTTTCAGAGCCAATCCCTATTTAATTATTTGCCTGGTCTACCATCTTGGCAGCGTGGCAGTTGAAGCAGAATGGAATACGAGAGCAACTCGATAGCGCCAGATCTTCCAGGTAGAAAGCAGGTAACAAACAGCAATCTTGGCCAGAAGGCTTCCAAACGGAACGAAAACCACATTAATCATATTTCAAGGTGTCCATCTGCTTGTGTGATATCCTTAGAGAAAAATAGAGATCTATGATCGTGCCGAAACAGCTGCTTCATACTAAAACTATTACATTCATAGAAAAGCCGTTCTTTGCAATGGGTAAACATAACCGGTTCCACGAACAATTTTAAGTGTAACGGCCCGCTAGTTCAATACAACTTCTCATTGTTACGACAAAGATGGCCTTGAGTATGCGATCCACGCAAATAAGAATGAAGGATTTGCAATAGAATTCAGCCCATGATAATTTTAGATCAAACAAGAGTGTGCCCTCGTGCACTTGCCTTTTGATTCTCTTTCTTTTTAAATTAGAGAATTACTCAAGGAAGAAAAATTGAGAAGTTTGGAGCGAACTTAATACAACTACATCAACAAAGTTATCCAGGAGAGATTGAAATTCAGTTCACGCAAACCACTATCTACTCAAAGCTTGGTAACGAAACTGAGCTCCTTTAGGGTGTCAGCGAGGCATGTCATAACTCTGAGAGCAAAGCTGTACTTTGATTGACCAAAATTTAAAAACTACCACTCCATCAAAAAAATTAGAAAGTGTCATGGATAGCTCCATGATCGGACAACAAAGTTCCTGGTTGCTCAACCAGAAGCATGACTCAGGTTAATTAAATCGAATTCTATTTTGGGAGTATCTTAGCATATTTATATAGCAGTCAGGAAATTAAATGACATGTAGAGAGATTGTATTAGTTGTATGAACGATTTAGTACATTTTAGAGTTGGTTAGTGATGGCAAGGTTTTATATAAATAGTATTAGTAATAGTAAGTGATAGAAACAGCGGTAGCAGAACACCAAGAGAAGAGGATAGACGTAGCGCTGAGAAAACAAAAACGAACCGCGAACCGAAGAAAACCTACCGAAGGTCTGGTTACCTGAAACGAGTCCAACGTGGAAAAGTGGCTTCTCTCAAAAGTACAATGTCAATTAGAAACTATACCTCTTAAAATCATGGGTATTCAAATCTGAGTTTCTTATGCGATTCATTTGTCATGCCGCGCCATGCGGAATCCATCGACCGAACTATAAGAACCTTTGAACTGAGGCTCACATAGAGCTCGCCTGGCCGCTACTAATTGCCAACACGCAGCGGGCTTTACTGATAAGTTATACATAAGAAAAACGAACATGACAAAATGAAAATGGAAAATAAACATGGAAAATGAAGATGGACAACAGGGCTTTAAAGCAACTACTCACCCGCCCAGAAAGCGACCAACGAAGAGGGAAGAGGCAATGATGCCCGCATAATAACCTAATGAAACAGAAAATGATGCAACCGGTCAAGCACAGAAATACAGAATCAAAAATACTCCCAAACAGATTCAAATTATCTGCAGAAAATTTTCTTCATTTATAGCATCTAGCCAAAATAGAACTAAGGTAAGCGCGATGTGATACTACTGGCAATACGACCGAGTTGAATTTTCACATCATTTTCACATACCGCTGTTGACAATAACAATATCAGTGACTTGAGCAAATAGCACAGGATCACGATTCCACAAATATATTCTATTTGTCAGTTATGTTTATCAAAGGAATAATTCGTAACCAAAAATCTTGCTTATTTTCCAGTAAGTGGAAGGTCAATCGCAGCACCTAGCAGTTCTTTGCACCGTTGTTTGTGCCAATATATTCTTGAAGTTTTCGCAGCCACTAAGGGAAGGCACTTCAGTAGATAGCCAAATGACTTGGGTTAATCCAATTACGGCCGCCAATTGGCCAGGATAAGGACCCCAAGCCTAATGAAGACAGGCTTCGGACAGGGAACGGAACATAGACTTCGCAAATCAAATTGACCTTTTCATACCCGGCTCAAGCTAGCTGTAAGTAAGCTAAAAGTACCACAACCGCATATCAAAACCCAAGAATGACAGCTCTTAAATTGCAAATATTAACAGAGGAGGAAAGTTAATTTACAGATATCAATAAAATAACAGACTACTTAGTTAAGCAAATAGCTTTAGTGCCTATGGTAGCAGATGTCTATGGTAGCAGAGTATTTTAAAGTTAGCCTCATAAAGATGATGCGTTTAGGATACCAAACTACAAAACTGCCAGCTACTATCAAACAGCCATAGTAACGAAGCATTCAAGAAACAAACCTCTTTCCTGATCTTTATATCCAAATTTCTACAAATAAAACAGTACATGAAATGAAGATAAATTCAATCGAGTAGCAAAGTTGAAAGACTAGTACAGACAATTGTAAGGGAGGTAGGTTTCAAAGACAAGTAGGCTTCGTTGCCCAATTTGATATCTTAAAAATTACACGTCAGCGTCAGTGAAATTCTTTACAAGAGAAAAAAAGTTAGCTGTGTGCTTCCGTGGCCGACTTAACACAATGCCATGGCAGTCCAAGAATGTCTAACAGTCAGCAGCATTAACATCGGATGTCCTGTCATGTAATTGAATCAAGCCCTTCAAAGTCATAAATCCTTTAGGTCTTCGTTTTTTCTCAGAACCTAACACAATTTCATGTTGGTTAATAGAGTATGTTGCGTTACTAAAATACTTACTAAAGCAAGTGTCCTACTAACATATGTTAAGTGATATTTGGTTAAGGCAATCGCCAGTCAAAAAAGTTTGAAGAAAAGAAAAATCCAAATTTTGGCCTCGCTTTGGTGCAATTCTGCTGTATGGAATTCAGCATATGGAAATAGTTCAGTCAGCCTTTTCTTTAAAATCATCCATAAACAATACCACAGCTTGTGCAAAATGGATTGCTTGGCGTATTTCCCAAACAAGAGAAGAACTTAAGTTTAATCATAGTCTTAAGGCAAGCATAACCACATGAAAAGCTGCTTCTAACTTCTCCAAAGGATAGAGAGACCTTCACCACTATTTATTAACTGAAAGTCAGAAAATTCACATAGCTTCTTCACAGTCTCGAAGGAATCAAATGTGAAAAGTTAACATGTTCAATTTACCTCACTACCACCCAGCATGTTAACTCTGAAAATTCACAATATATAATGATCAAGGGGAACTGACTGAGATCCCAGCACAAACTTCGTGAATCATAGAAGAATGGAGGAGTGAAACATCCAACAGAGGCAAAAAGCTACTACAAAATTCAAAGCAACACATTGGGATTTGCTTTGCTAAATCTCCAGAAAGCTTGATCGCAGATCAGCTTACAGTATCCCTAACTTTGTTTCATACATGAACAAGGAGCTTTTGTCAGCTAATGAAATAAGTAGGGCTCCTTGGAATACATATGCTTGTAAGAGATTTTCTACAAACGAAGATTTGCTTTTGTCCTTTAAGGTAAGCCCATGAAGCAGAGCGTACAGCTATAGAATACTATAGAATGATTGAAGATAAGCTTACAGTATCTCCAACTTTGTTTCATACATGAACAAGGAGTTTTCGTTAGCTAATGACATTATTAGCTCCTTGAAATACATATGCTCATAAGAGATTTTCTACAAATAAAGATTTATTTTTCTCCATTAAGGCAAGCCCATGAAGCACAGCGTACCGCTATAGAATGCAACAGGGGCAGAGCATGATGCCAACAAGCATTCATGATTAAATACAAAGGACATAAATTTTTCTTTGACGGCAAGATGGCAAAACAAATAAAAAAGTGAAACGGCTGTAAATAAATTTCTGCCTGACCAGGCACAATTACAAAAAAAAATTGATATATTTCTCTGCACTACAAGAGCATTTTGAATTCAGCCAAGTAAGAATAAAGAAAGAGCAGTGCTAAAAAAGGTGTTACGTTAATGTTACATAGCTGGCACAGCTGACCTTACCTATCATATATCTTAAAGCACTCACCTGAACCATGGCAGGCAAATATGAGAACGGTGAAGTTAGAGTCATTTGTGTAGAGAACTGCAAGTAAAGAAATAAGAAAGTACAAGTCAAAGGACAGCTCATATGCTCAATGTTTTTAAGCAGTAGAGAATATATAATGATAACTTGAAAGTGCTACACAAGTTCTTAAATTCAATGCTTCTTGAATAATGCAAGCTTATGGAAATTTCAAAAGACATTTATAATAGTACTATAACTACTACTATTTTCATATGCATCAAGAATTAATGCCAACTTAATTTTTCATACTCCAGGAAAAATAATACATAGCCTTTCAAATTTCCAAAACCTTGCTTCATAAATAATATCCAGTCCACACTGAATTCTCTAGTTGTATTTCAACCCCTTATTTAAACTACTGAGCATACTTTGGTCTTGGTGTTGTATGCAATAACTAACATAAAATAACCCATGACAAAGTCATACATGAAAACCTTCTATGACAAAGGGAATAAAATATGGTTGCAATTCGTGGTCAAATTACCAGACTTTTCATCTCCCAGGGCAATGACAAAACCAAAAGGTAGTATGATTTCAATAACGAAACAAATGGATCTGAACACAGATTGATCCGGTTTTGAAGTTCAAGGATTATATTTTATTAAAGATGGATGAGACGAGGGTATGGTCTTGAATAATAGATGAGGGATAAAGCTTGGGTTTTTCTTACAAATTTCACAAATCAACGCCTAATTCTAGTATTTTGAATTGCTCAATTACTAAAAAAGTTAAAGTAACTTAAGGATCAAGGAATTATGTCAATGTTAGCTACGCTTAGCACTGAATGCCACGAGTAAGACTGCGTATTCCACTCTGCCAAACGATTTATCAATAGTCCGATCTGAATGATCGATCGAGGAAAGCCATGTCAAATGGCAGCCGTCAACAGCATTTCAGGAGGAAGTAATTAGCACAGAAAGTAGTTAGCTGCACGGAAGTACCAAAAAAATTTTTTTTTGAAGAATCTTGGTAGGAGCTTGCCTTACTTGACATGAAATAGACAGCCACATCGAATAAAGCTCACAAAAATAAATATCTGCGATTGCTCACTAAACATCCACGCATCAGCGTAAAACCTAAACGATGCTTAACCATAAATGACTGATACAAGCTAAAAAAATTTTGCACCGTCTTCTGTAACAAAATTTTGCTAAAGGTGTGAAAACAAGTATCATGTTGTAGGAAGCTCAAAACTCAATATTTACTCGTATTCCGGAATCGCATAACAGCGTTAACTGAAAACTTACCAAAATCAAGAAGAGAGCAGAGGCGACTTTTGCATTCAGACGCGTTGTGCCAGGTGGATAGAGAATGCCCAAGATTCTCTCTGTGAACTTTCCCATGATATGATATACGGAATCGCTCACTTAACAACAATAAAAAGGCCACTGAACACACAACCGTCCCGTTTGAAAGCACCACATTTTCGAAGATTCATCTCCAGCCTTGGCGAACCAGTCGAGTATTACGTTACAAATCCAGGAGGAAGTGCGACTACCACAGGGGCCAAACACCGCGGTTTTTATAGCCTGTCGAAAGTTAACAAGCGTTGGCATAGTTGCCGCAAGAGACCATAACGAGGTTTACGGAAAAACTTTGGCTTAGAAGTAAGGTTGTGAACGAAAACTGAAACCAGTCTGCATAAATGAATATCACGCTTGCTCTTGCGCGAAACCGGCTTTTCAAATAAAAGATATAATACGATCTTTTTCCAGTGAATAGATACAAAGATTGCTGAATGACAGAGACACCTGATCAGCTTGTTTGTACTTATTCAAGAAAAAATAAGATTGTTAAATCCAGATACAATATATATCTATATATACGTACATGCGGCAAATAAAACAAAAGAAGCTGTAAAATTTTTCCCTAGCATCTCTTCCACAAGCTGGTATTTTCTCTCCAACCTTTAGTGAAGTCTCAGCAGCAATCAATTTTAGGCCCGCAAGACCTTGAATGCAGCTGGTTTTCTCTCTCAAAATTTTTGAATGCCGTCATAAGTTGTTTGATCATCAGACAGCGCCATAGTATCGTATTCTCAGCAATAATTCCAAACTAATTTAAAATTCCAAAAACAAAACGTTCGCATCGTAGCATTATTTTGCTTTAGAGTCACAGTTTACAAAAATCCTTGACTTGTGCGCCGTCTCCCCCTCCCCCCGTATTCGTTCATGTCTACCTGTTCCATACATGTAATCGTATCAACCTGAAGGTAGATAGTGACTCTATCACCTGTAGGCCTACTTACTGAGATTTCAGTCTCTGCATCGCGGGTTGGCTCGTGCGACAAGCTGCGTCGAGTTGCAGAACAAGCACTTCAAGCCCTTGCTGGTCGATCGCACCATTGTTTCGCCAAGTGTCACTTGCTACTCTCCAACTTTTTTTTGCCTAGCTGAAGAGCCAACCGGTGGAAGTACTTGATAGTCTATTTTATTAGACCAAGTCAGGCTTATGCAACTTTAGTCTAGCACGCGGTGTATGCAGATGACGTGTCTAGAGGAGCACTGTGAGAGCGCGTGGGTTCTCGTTACTTCACAACTTGCTTCAACTAACGCAGCTGCTCGTTGATGAGGAATAATGATCGGTAGATATAAAGTCACATTTAAATAATGTTCATTTGCTTGTAGATCTTTTAAAACAGTGCACGTGTTTGCAGTACTTTGCCGCGTTCCAATGTGACATGCTAATTCGTGCAAAGTGCAGAATTGTAACCCAACTTTATTTGCGATAGCCAAATACCCTTGATAAAAAGGAAGACATGCAAGTGACTCTCAACGGTTTCGTAGAAGCAAACTTTCTATTTGTTGGTTCTTGAGTGCAGAACCTTGCTCTCTGTATGCTTCATAAATCCAAACTAATTGTCGTGCCTCTTAGCTGTGGCGTGCCTGCTCCTAGCATCTCCATCCAGAGCTACTCTTATAAATAAATAAATAAATAATCTAAAGAAATTTCAAAAAATTGTTCCTTTACACAAAAGATCGGAGAATGCATGCCTTTAACGATGGATTCCTCTGAAAAAAAGGTCGAGCCACATTTACATACACACATACATCATCATCATCGACACCGCTCGTATCCAAGCTTCGGGGTTTTCCAAATCGTCCTAGTTTACGGCTTGTGGAAAGCACGCATGTGGCTTGCCAGAGCCAGATGTACATGGTGCATGCGAGGGCAGCAACGGCAACGGTGTCTTGGTGGCGAGCTTGCTATGTCCTGACGCTGTGTACGCTCCGTTTGCTTTCGGGTTTTCTCATCCACCTTACATCTTTCAGAAATTCTACACCTTCACGTATCACGTGGCTCCACGTAAGCCAGTTATGAACCATGGCCTGCCAGGTCTTGTAGTCGATGCCTGCCTGCGCCAGACTCACCTTTAGTTGATCCTTGTGAAGCTTTTTAGGTCTTCAGTCAGGCCTTCGACCCTCAATCAGCTCGCCAAAAAGAAAAGCCTGAGGAAAACGCATCTGACTCATTCTGGCCGCTTTACCAGCCCGATCAAAGTCGGTCCTTGAGAATGGCCGCCTCAACACTAGTCATATTTGCCATAGCACGTATTTTTGCACTCTTTATCTCGACCCTCGAAGAAATAAGGAAGACAGCGCGGAGTTTGAATGTTGGAAATTCTTGAGTTTTTGTGAGTCTACTAAATGCACAGTCCAGGTCTCGCATCCCTATTGCAACGTTGAAACGACCACTGCTCGGAATGCCATAAATTTCGTTCGAGTTGTGAGAGCATGATTACGAAACACCTTTCTAGGAAGTTTTGCAAATCTCTTAAGAAGACCTAACCAGCACAGTACGACTTCGTCGTCCGCTGGGAAGGTTTCAACTAAGAGTGCCTCCTGGTAACAGGGGACAGTGCGATGTCAGTTTCAAGATTGTTGCAGCACCGACCAGTCGTTCGAGCCTCCCTTTGAGGGCACATATCGAGCTCTTTAGCTCCTTGAGAGGCTCATCCAAAATCCGACGACTGGTCTCACTTGCTGTCACCGACGATCGATGGACTGCGCATCCGGAGAAACTCCTGGCTCTTCACCAACAAAAACAACAACCTGTTTAGCAAGTCCACCATACGCAGCGTGCGCGGTTTTGCTGTTTCAAGCTGATTGTGATTCGGGTTCGCTATCAAACTCGTCACTTCCGTGCCGTTCGCTGATTTCAAGGGTTGATGTTGTTGTGGGCGCGTTATTTAGTTAAGGCCCTCGTCAGAGAGGTTCAGAGTCCCCGCTGCTAACTCGATCACCTGCCGTGGATGGGTGGATAGCTATTTCAAGGATGCCTGTGCGGTCCCGAATACTTCTTTTTGCCAATGGTTAAGTGCCTAGCATTCTTTTAGCCGGTGAATGACATCCTGATGATTTTCCCAGTTTGATCGATAGAGAAAAAATGATGGAGCCGAGAGATGAAGGTCAGAGAAATTTCTGGATCTGCTCTATGATGGTAGGCTTTCAGAGCGGAGTGATGCCCAGATCTTAGGCGTGCAAGGAGGGTACTTTGTTTACGAGTGAGACTGTCTTTCATATTTCTTTTGTGGTAGAGAGCCATGGCTGCCACGCTGTAGCAGCGTAATCCATGCGACTACGGATGAACGGTCGAACTTGATCCCCGCGCGGATGCGGACTGAATCTAATGGGGACGTCGTCAACGCGAAGTTTTGGCGTCCAAGCAGCGTCGTTGGACCATGACAACAAAAAGATGGCTTCGCTCTTGTTGTGGTTGAGCTTTAGCTTGAAAGTTTTACTCCATTCGAGAATAACGTTGATGGCTTGCTGTACCTATGCTTCAGCAGCTTGCTTGTCAGCATTCGTCCCAAAGATGGAAACGTCAGCAAACACAATGGGCGTAACATCTCTTGGTAGGGTGTCAGCTAGATTATTGACGTGGAGTAAGGCAGGTGCCTAAGCAAGGAACCTTGTGGTAGACCTTGCACTAGGTGGACACTGTGGATCATGGTGGTTTGTAAACGGACAACTGCGCTCCGGTCTAAAAGAAAAGCGTGCAGCCATCGGGTGAAGGGGGATGGGAACGCAGGTGGATCGCATGGAGAGTAGGAGTTTGTCAATCCAAACGCAGGTTTAGGCTAGCGAATAGCGGAGAAGTGCTAGAGCTGAACATTGCGTTGGCTTGGCTTGGAAACCATCTTTCGCGCAACTAGTTTTCCCTGAAAACGGCATGCATTCGATGAAGCCATGTGTGGGTGGTCTGAAGCGAGCATAACGCCATCGCAAAGACAGGCGGCCTCGACGTCATCGGATACGCAGACGTCGGTAAAAGTAAACATTAGAAATACACGCGGCATGGACGATGAAGCGTATGTCTGCAGCGGCTACTACAAAGAACCTACGCAAGAGCGTCACAGAGCCTCGAGTGTCCCTGTCAAGAAATGAAAGATTACAGGTACTTTGAGAGAGGATATCGTTGAAAATGATTATTTAAATACATATAGAAATTCGAATAAAGAGTTGTGTTGGCTGACAGAGGCGGAGATCCAGCGTGAGCACCGCAAACCTTCGTCGATGGTCGTTTATATTTGTACACAGAAGCCACACTTGGTAAAAGAACTGAAGGCGGATCCGAAAGCTGTCTCTTTCTTGATGTCAGCTCGTGGTAGAAGTATGCGATGGGACAAATCTTATCATCTGACACATAATCTCATGATGAGGGGAGTGACGCAATTACGGATGTATGTGATAGTCGACACATATGTTACCTTGTGATATGAATATTAGGAAAATGCGAGACATGCTGCGATTTGTTAGATAAGTAGGACCACAAACGAGCTGGTTAAAGCCAATACTCTCCGTTGTTATCTTTAAAGATTCCTCATTACGATTTGACACGTCTATGTTCTACCAAGAATATATTTTAATAATTAGTATTAACCTTTTTGCTAATATTATAGCTTTATTATACCTTTTAGCAAATATTAATGAAAAAGCATTTTTTCGTATATTAAATGCTATTATCTACAACTTGCCAATCTCGACCGGAAGGGTCTTTGTTTACACATGCAGGAATTACGCAATCTAGACGCCTCTTGACCCACGTAGACTACAACTCAGTTGTATAAATAATGCCCAGTGTAAATACGTTTGATCCAACCATTGTTCATTCATTGATATAGTCAACATGAGGCATTGCTCGATTATAACGATTGTTTCCGCAATCGCTAATAGGCTTGTATTCACGATTTCATTCATTTCCAATTTAAAAGCGGTTCGCTTCCTGGCTTTGGTGATTAATTTGCCAAAAGTGACAAGTGTGGACAGCTTTTTATCTAATGTTAACCCCAGGCGCTTAGTTTACTTCTACACCTGCACTATGGAAATATTAAACAGTAGTGGAGGATTATACAAACGCATTTTTTTTTTCGCCTAGAAAGTTACTTCTTCAGCATGCTTATTAGGATCGGGATAATAAAACATTTCCGTCAGCGAGACCATGTTCCTATCAATGTTAGGTCGTGCGTGAGGTCTCAAATGAGGTCTTAGTGATGCGCACTGCGAAAACAAACCGACCTTATCTTGAGGCGCCCAGCTCTTTTATGTGTGAGAGGTTCCAAGCAGCTTAAAACCAAGTAGCTGCAAGGTACAGCTTTCATTTCGCTACAGAAACAGACTATGCAAGGTTTGCTTAGTGTAGAAACCAACGCCAACAAAAACACCTTGCAGACAATGCATCTGCTCTACAATTGTTTGAAGTGCACACCAGGAACTACTGAAATGCTTTCTTAAAGTATTTAAGCCAAGATGTCATTCTTTAATGTTAATTTGAAAGTATGAATAAATTAGCCTTGTGACCTCTGATGATCTCTCATTAAATATTAAATGTGTATGAGTCAAATATTCTACAAACCCTTACTTTTGTTTATAAATATCAGCAGAATCTTCTGCCAGCAGTCTTTTAATCTTATTTTCGGTCAGTTAATCATCGCTATAACAGCTGCTTTTCAAAATTCGGCTTCAAGGAAACCTCTGTTACTGGAAAGCGAAAGTTTAGCATCTTGATCAGAGGCCCTTATCTATGGAACAGAATAAATTGCGCTGCTGCCGAATAAAGTAAAACCTCGATCACGTTCAAGAATGAGGTAAAGAAGTTTCTTCTTCATTCAACTGTTACACCCCATTGGTAATAAAACTCAAAGAAGAATTTAAGGAAACGACATTAAAGTCATATTAACTCCCATACCTACACAAGAATATTTTAGGAGTGCCTTCGCACTACACTAATCAAACACAACACACAGGCCTTATCCGTACACCGCCTTACGTTGCCAGTCCATGAGTAGTCACTGACTGATTGGTATCCTCTTGCACACGTGTTTGCAAATTTATTCGTGTACGTAGTCTAATTATTTTAGGCCATGCGATTTTTCTATCTCCGTTTAAGGACACGTGTGGTATCGCGCATACGTCGTGTAGCTGCAGGTCAGTCGTTGCAGTGGTGACCCCCAGGCCCGGCCCCAGGTTGGTGTCAGCTCTGGCTATTTTTGTCACTATTTTTGGAGTTGTTATTTATGTATGCGTCAGTGTCTTCGTAGCAGTTTTCCGTTTCTG
>QQSS02201360.1:0-12110 GCA_003687565.2 Craspedacusta sowerbii
GCTGCTGCTGCTGCTACTACTACTACTACTACTACTACTACTACTACTACTACTACTACTACTACTACTACTACTACATACATGCAGTTTATATGCAGTTTTGGAAGAGGTAGTCGTCATCTACAGATTGTCCGATGGAAGAGCAGGGAGCTTGTTTGGGGTCTTCCTTGCTCGCCTCCGCTTCATTGACACAGCTCGTCTATGGACTTCCTCCATCTTGACCCAGCTCGAGTAAGTGAGTCCCAGCCGCTTCCTTTATCTCATCATGGGCATTCCATGACAACCTTAATTGGTTAGGACTACCACGCATGCGTTAGTCTACATAACGGTTGCATGAATGTCTAGTAGAGAGACGCATTATCTGTTCCTAAAGCGCGGTTCCGCCTGCTTGAAACGCTACTGAAAACTTCGTCTTAGACTTTGGGTTTTCAAACTCGCATGATTTTTCATTTCAGCGACTGGAACGCCCATCCCAACTCTTGCCCCTGAAGTGTACGGACAGCCCTTGCGGCTTCGACACAGCGGCGGAAGGTGTCTCGCAGTCAACTCAAAGGATGAGCTCATCTTTTCCGCCTCATGTACTACCCGGTTCTTCATGACTAATCATCTCAACTTGATAGATCTGGACAGTAAGAAATGCTTTAAGCCGAGAGCTGAGAGTAATAATAATCCAGTCATTAGGTCGAGTGAATGTGGAAGTAGTGAGAAGTTCGTTTTGACGGCTGAAGGGTCTATCTTGCATCTAAATACAGGGAGATGTCTCCATCCTTTGAATGGATTCATGTATCCTAGTGAAGGCAGTCTTCTAGTCATTTACAGTGGCTGTGGGGACATCAGACTAAAGTTCACATTAGAATCAGGTAAATGAAATCGCTGTGTTGATGTTTGTCTGGGGGCTAATAAAGGGTTTAATTACTACAAGCTCTTTAAAAAAATGTATGATTTAAACATAGAGATGATATGAAGCCAATATATATATATATATATATATTTAAATATGAAGGATCTTACGCCAAACTTGCGTTGATACGTTTATGAGTATGAACTTTAGAAAGATATTGAAACTGTATTGGAATAATTTGAAAACATCAGAGTTCTGGCTTTGCACGCACCTTCCCAAGTTCGCTAAGTTTACAAACCATCCTTGCTGTAAAGTTTTTGCATTGTTCCGTTAAGTAATGGAAGTGTGATGCAAAAGACTCTTTTTCAAATCCGTTTCTTATCGCAATATCGTAATAAGGGTTGACTGGCTGCTGAGAAGTCCAATTGAAATCCTTCACTAAAAACTAGGAGTAATATAATTTTTTGCGTTAGAAAAATGTGCTATTCAGATGACCTCAGCTAATTCTGATGCAGCAGGGATCGAGTATGATTGCAAAATGATAAACTATCCAAATTATCATCTACCCGGCATACTTCTTTGGACGAGCATGAAAATAGCCGTAGAAAGATACTTACCATTCGTATCTTCTGCGATCGTATCAATTCTGAGCGATTAATTCTGATTCTATGCGAGGATTTTTTTTTTAATCTTATACATCCCGAGGATGCTGTTCGGATCATGTTAAGACTTTTCTTTAGGTAAATATTTATTCGTAATTTTTAGTTTGCATACTCAATCGGAAACTGTAGGGTTTGCAATAACTATAATATGACGCATTGATATCATCCAGTGTCGAAAACATTAGTGCATCTATATCAGATGGTAAAACTTGTTCGTTCAAAGTTGAGTCTTGAAGACCAAAAAAAAACGCATGTTGAATTCAATTACTCACCGCCGCTTACGTTGCTTATATGAATGTTAATAAGAACACTTACTTTTTTTTAGTGTGACGGATAAAACAAAATGGACTTGTAGAAGGACCAACATGCTGTTCAAGCCCGGATCAACTCGGATATAGGATGTTATATTACCAGAATTAAAAAAAAAAAGAAACTTACAGGTCTTGCTTTCAAGAACTTCTGTCTTTCTCATCATGATTTTATGCTTTTCGCTTGTCCACGCGCGATAATTCCTTCGGGCGTTTAGGTCCAGTTAACCCGGAATTCTTCCAAGGTTAAGAGCAAGATGTAGTAAAGATACCATTTTCTTTTCAAACGATACTGGATCGTTAAGTTTAATGTGGAGGCTGCATTATCGGATTTATTCTCTCGAAATAACAGTCTGGACTTTGAAAGAAAATTTTAACTTTGTTAGTATCATTCCATTTTTTTAAGCTTGTTAAGATTAGGATTAGGGTTAAGATGAAGCTTAAGGTACGTGTTAGAGTTAGGATTGGAAATATGATTGCCAGAGAAGAATGCCGGCGAGAGATTGTCTCCATCAGCAATAAATGCCAAACAGTCGCCATCTTGCAAGTCTAATTTCTGACAAAAGACGTCAATCAGAATCCAATCGATCCGTCAAATCCAATTGCAGGACGAACTGAGCACAAAACGATACATTTGAGGGCATAAATCTACCATTTACTCCTTGGTAAGCGCTACATTGTGATTGGTCTGATATGACGTAATCTCACGGCAGTTAAGCTTACAAGATGGCGACCATTCTATAGTGGCTGCCGAGAAGGAGAAGCTTTAGCTGGCATGTTATTTATTTATTTGTTTATTTATTTTTGCCAAGTCTGACTGTAGCTTAACCCTTCCCCTAACCTTTTCCCTAACAAGCTCGAACAATCCTCAAGCAAGTGAAACTTTCTATGAAATAAAAAAAGCATATTCAGAGGCTGTGAATATGAATTTAAGTATCCTGGCGTGCAGCCGCAGCCATATTGATCTTTGCGACATGTCGACATGATCAATCGCGTGCTGAGGAGTATACGGTAGCTTTATGTTATGCATTCATACCCTCGAATCATTAGATATTTCTTCATCGGCAGATGGACGACAATAGAACGGGAAGAAAGTTCAGAGTAGTTAATTCACTTGACAGTATTTCACTACTTCAAAGACATTCCCTATAATTCAGCATACTACAGTTAGTAGCAATAACTTTGAAACATGTGAAATAGAACCACACGATAAATATGGAGGTCCTAATTTTAAAATTTCCGGCCTGCTAGGCTGTCTTAAGCCTTTGGCGACAAACATTTGCAAACGTCCATGACACTTTGAACAAGCAGGAATCAAGCACTATCAGAAACTTACGGCACGGAATCTAAGTAGAGCAAAGAACCAAACTAATGTAAGAAAAGTTGAAGCTGTTTCGGTCCGAATCGCTTGAATGTTCGTGATTAGAGCCAAGCTTTCAGAGAATTAAAGAGAAAAGTATGAGCACTTGCACCTCACGTTCATTCTCAGGTCTTGAGTCCTTTGCGCGCCATGTATCCTGCCAACAGAAGACCCCCAGCGAGCACCCCAAGAGCTGGTAGAAGCCATGGCGTGTACTTGCGGTATTTCTCAGGATCTGCTTCCCCAAGTACGTCAAATTTCAAGTACTTCACCGTCGCATCAATCCACAGGTCTGCCTCTTTGTACATGTAAGAATCCTCATCTAAGTTTTCTACGGCTTTAATCAGGGCCGAGGTGTCACTTCTCGGAAGGCTTTTGAAGTCCTCGAGGTACCGCTGGTATGATCGAATCCCAAATGCTATTGCGTTGGAGCCGGCAAGCTTCCTGAGGGTTTGATATTCCGTGCGCAGGACCAGTTCACGACCAGTGGCCTTGCCTTTGTATGTCGTGTGAACCTTCCTTCCTTTGTTGTGGCCTTTGGGAGTGAAGAGATCCAGTGGGTCTTGGATGTCGTTGAAGATGGCCCAATTCCCTCTGAACATGGGTGCCGAGGGCGGCATCTTTGCGAACAGATCGTTCACAATGCTGAGAAGGTGCTTCGTGTATGCGTCGACGGTCTTGTGGATCTCCATCATGGGTCTATTCCATTTCTCCTGCAACGACCACTTCATCGGAAAGCAGACTATGCCGGCAGTGAGAATGTGTGCCTTGAATTCATCGCTCCATTCTAAAATGCACCAGTCTTCTTGTGTGAGCCTCCCGATACGGATAAGTGGATCGACTGGATCTTTGGGATCAGAAGACACATGTATGTCCATGACTCGGTTGTATATACCAAGCTCTGTTTTCTCAAACTTGTCTGGAAATCTTTGAACCAGGTGATCGAACACCAATTTTAGCAATTCTATTTTAGCAGCCTCAGTTGATGGGTCTTTGTTGGTTATGAAGATGGACTCCATGTTTGTTTTTTCTAGCTTCCGTCTCAGGGTCATCTGGGCTGGATACGAGCGATCGATGGTGATCCAGTCATGGAGGTCCAGTTTCTTTGTATGCATTTTAACCTTGCCAGGTATTTCGTGGCGAAAGAAGAAGTAAAGGGGATCCTCATCCCATTGGAATTTGCTCAAAATATGTTCATAATTGCTTAGAGCCATGATTTCTTGCACTTCAGATTGTAGTTTGCTTGTGTCGAGAAATTGTCACCTTGTGTTCAGTAACCCTGAAAACGAGTAAAGCTGAGGTTTTCCCTTCCCACCTATTGTCATTCAACATAAAAATTGTCTTTTAAACATCACAAAGCATTTTACTATTAGGACGATAATATAACGTTGTATAACGGATTATATATATATATATATATATATATATATATATGTATATATATATATATATATATATATATATATATATTATCGGATATACATAAATATTACATACATATATTATAATATAATATAGTAACATATAAATTTCCAAATTGTAGCGCTATAACAAAATTATGAACTTTGTTGACAAGCGTCAACAACCAAAGTATATAGAACATACGAAAACATGAAAATAAACTTACGAAAATAAAGATATGGAAACATGGAATTATGGAATATATGAAGCATATGGAGACTATGAAATAAAAACCCATCAGTAATTGCAGAAATGCCCTCTTAGAAGCCCACTTTAGGGGAGATTAGCACATGACTCGGAATGTATTTACTAAGATCGAGTAGTTCTTTGACGAGACTTGTCAGCGACGTTTAACTGTCCAAAACAAGTTTATGTCATGTAGTGCTTTTTCCATAACTTTTGTCAGCTTCTGTTCGGTAGCGCCAATTAGGTTGTCAATGACATAGAGATAGATGCCCTGCTGTCTCATTCAGGGGCACGAAGAAGTTAAATAAGTTACGTTAAGATCTTAGTAAAAACAACGTAAATTTATTTCCTAGCTATAATGGTTCAATAAGCTTGTAGACGTTGCCCAACGCCAACTTAGCTCGCAGCTCTTTGCGCCCTCAATAACCGTGGCAGCAGTTGCAATCTGCGCATGCGCATAAGCTCTTTCACTTTTTGCTTTAGTTCGATCATGATTTTAGCGACGGCATACATATTGGGAGTCTGCAAGATGTGGGCGAAAATCTCGCATAGTATGCGTGGCCATTTACTGAAACACGATTGTGCCGCGCTTTTGATCCGATCTCTAAAATTCGTATCCTTCGTGAAGGGCGCTCCTGATTGTAAGGTGACTATTAGTGTAGCTTCATAAATGTTCTTAATCGACATGTAGCTATAGATGGCATCCAAGAAATTTCTTACCTTCATCAGCAGCGGTGTCTCTCCTAGGCGGGACTGTTCCGAATCCCTCTTCAGGGTCAAGTATCACTCTTGGTGTGGGATAGATGTTTGCATAATTAATTCCGGTCAGAGGCCAAACATAAATCAGCTCCCCGCGCGAATACCAAACTATCTATAATGTATGCGCAACCCGAATTGCCGCTGTGGGCTATGATAAGCGTGGCACCGCTTACGTCTAGCAGTTTTGCAAGTCGTTGAATAATTAATCAAACCTGAATAAATATTCTCAATAATTAAATTTTGAATGAAGCACTTCAGGAGAGCTACTGAGTATTGAGATTCAAATCATTCAGATGGATTGGTTATGAAACCCTCGCTACTGTTACAGAGCCCGCAAGAAGACCTAACTTTAGAGGTGTCGGTGGTATAATTGAGACGAAAATCTCATTTTCCTTAAAGGATCTAATACAGTCTCACAGTATGTCTGTACCAGCTGTCAACACAAAACCTTAGTAAAAAATACGTATAAATAGAAAAATAGACAAGCTAGCCAATCAAAATATTCAGCTTAACAGAAGTAACTGGCGGTTAGGCCACATCTATCCTTCATAGTAAACCTCATTCTCACAAAGACGCTGCAATAAATATCAGTCCGTTACAAGACACAACCTAGCATATTATACATATATATATATATATATATATATGTACATCTATGTATTAGATATTGGCACACAAGTGTGGGACAAAAACAGATCAAGGTACTCCAGGGGTTTCCACAAAGAACTTGACAATTTATCTAAGTTCGATCACGCAATATCAATTTTGGATAATTCCCTCACAAGACAGTGAGGAACTGATCACAACTTTAGCGTGGGAACAAGTCATTTCAACAATCCGAGCCAATGGACGAGGGCAAAATTAGAATTATCCTAGGTTGATAAAGTTGTGAAATAATTTATTATGGACGAAGCAGACTATGATAATAAGTGCATAATTAAATTGATTTATGAGAACCTATGTCTGTACACAAATACGTATTTTTTAAGTGTCGAAAGATCAAACAGGAAGCCTTGTTTAAGGGGAACAGCTGGCTGATTGCTTTCTTTGCTTAGTGCTTTCTTTTTACTGTTTGTTGCTAGAAACAATTAAGTTCACTTCGGTAATAGGTTGAGTCCAGACAAGCAATACCATGCTTTCTGGCATCTGACTGCTTCACCAAACGCTTGGCACATCCACGCACACCCACACTCAAGATGAACTAAGCAAGCACATTTATGCAAAAGCTTAATTCCAAATTACTTAACTTGCTGTAGACAGCAATTTGAAGCTCAATGAAGCTATATTTAGGTGAAGAAATCCAAACGATGAGTATAGATTAAAGCTGCTCTTTAGAAAGTCAGCAACATCATAGTATTTAGTTTGATGGTTATTTTCAAATACTTCATCCTAATTGAACGATTGACTTGGTAACCTATTAAAAATTGATTTCACTGTAAGTCGAGGTTGAAGTTTCAGGTTTAGTTGTGTAGGTTCTTGAACTGCATTGCGTGTAAGTTTGAAGGATTGGCCATTAAGTGAATTGTACGGCAAGTTACTCCGCAGACAGCAACGGCAATTCCAGTAAAAGTTTAAAATGCTCAAATTAGCACACTTTGCGTGTGTCTTTTGACTGTGACGCAAAGTATATGTCACAGATGGTGAGGTAGGCAAACTTTGCATATTTTTCAATTTTCCCGCGTACAGCGCAGCTGGTAACAGCTCAAGTGATTTTGGGAAAGGCTGCTACACCTGTGACGATCTCGTGCAACTCTTCACTTGAGAGCTTATGTTCTCGTGAGACGGTGCACTCGAGGTCTCCAGGGGTTTCGAGTTCTTAATGGGACTCCAAGCAGTTGCTTGGCCAGCTAAGACTCCAACTAAATGTTTTTGACGGGTCCCTTGGCCGGGACGAAACGTCCGTAAGGCTAGCCAAGCATTAGTTATAGTCATTATTAAAGTCATATAATTAATTAAGTAATCAATTAATTAATTGATTAATTAATTAATTGATTAATTAATTAATTACTTAATTAATTAATTGATTAAGACTATCTGATTAAAATTAAGGTTGAAATAAAGGGGCTGCAAAATATAAAATCAATATACTATGAAAATAAACTCCCTTCAGTTAAGACACTTGATTGGGTGCAAGGAGAAGTGTCAACAATTGAAACTAGCGAGGGTTCTTGAGGGGGTTGGGGAATAGGACTTTTTATTTTTAGTGGGATTATGTGCTCAAACAAATGCATATGGTATGTGCTGATTTGAGAGAGCACACACATGCTCAAATAACAAAATACATACAAACACAAGCAGAGCACACTCGAAAATACAAAGGAAATACGACCACCAGAACGACAGATAACAGTTATTGTAGACCCAGGTTAGTCAACGATCACAAACACCACGAGTCAACGATGACGCAAAAGCAAGGACCCACGATCAGAAAAGAATTCAAGAATCATTAACGTAAAGATATAAAGCGTGATTTTGCAATTTAGGGATCTTCATCCTAGCGACAGGAAATACGAAGATTGGGCCAACGATCAGGTAAGAGTCAAGGATCATGAAGTTGTACATATCGAGGACAATTAGCTATTTAGGGACCCTTAATCGCAGCGGCGGTGGGGGGGTAGAATGAGAGAATACCAAGTCACTTTAGACACTTACGTCATCCGTGATATCGAGAAACTGATCGTATGTTCTGAAGTGAGCGAACAATTACTTTAACGTGACGAAGAGTCAGGTAGCTGTCACTCATTGATGCATGCAGTCGCTTGGTCCAAAATTGGCTTTCTCGTTTTTTTGTAACGTCCTAATAGACTCGGCAACCTGTTACATTCTTTCGCGCTCTATAAATTGATGTTCTATGGTTGAAATTTGAAAATGTAACTATCATTTGCTGCATCTTTTCTCCGGCCACAGTTCGGACACGTCTGATGCAGTGTTCGCGGTCTATTGCGTAATCCGCCATCTTCACGCCTAATTTGTTAAGGACCTGCAAATCAGATTTCCTTTCATCTGCTTCGCTTTCCTTTTTCTCGTTTTGAAGGCACATTCGGCGGAAATATTGCTCTCCCTCGTCAATTTGTTCATATACATCAGCCATCTGGGATTCCAGAGCAGCAACCTTAGCCTCACGTTTTTCGATTGTCGCTCTGAGCTAAGCAATTCAGTCTTTTAATTTCTCTTTATCCTCTTTGCTAGCAAGGGTACTCTACAGTTCTTCAAATTTCATGTCAAAATAAGAGATTGTTAATGGCAGTCTACTAACCTCTTGAGGCAACTCCGCCTGTCTTGCTTCGATTTTCCGTGATTTAGCCATTTGCAAACGTAGTGGTGATTCCTTGTTCCCCTTACAATTTTTACGAGCGCATAAAGCTGCGTCCGCACCTCACAACGACAAGAAGCTTATTAACAAATGTTTCCCAACACGGCGATATTTAGAAACATGGCTGACAACAACGGATCTAATTCAGTCACAAGCTTCAATCGCCCCATCTAAATCTTATTCTGCAGTGATCCTAATTTCTCGTCAGCTTCTCCAAAGGCCTGTCTATACCATGCGAATGTGCTATAGCGGCTACAATACACTGCAGTTCGTTTCTAGAATTGGCAGTTTAAAGGAATTCCAACGGGCACCGCTTTGTCACAAGCAGAGGATGCAGGTGCATGCCAAACCTAACGAAGCTCAGAGATCTCTGGATGAAACAGCAAGTTATTCAATTTTTTCGGGGACCTCTTTCTTAAGCAGGGCCCCTAGGCGCGTGTTGGGGGCCTATTGGATAATCCGGGGCTGAGCCGGAGAGTTTGTGCTGCACTCGATATTTTGCATTACTTATTTCTTCTAGCTGACCTTAATGATGTGGAGCAATTTCACGAAGGTGCAATCTGTTAATTGAACGCTCACATATGCAGGTAACCCGAGCACCAAGCAAATTAGCTGCAACAAAGCTTTTGACAACAAGTTCCTAGACGTGCCTCGTTAATTGTATTTGTCATACTGACCTTGTGTAATCGCATTGGATTATTTTAGCCTTGAGGCAAAAGTTCACCTACAAAATTCTCAATCGAAGTTTCAGCTAATTATAACCAAACAAGTGTCCCCACTATGCACTTTGGATAACCATGTTCAGAAGTGTTTAGTTTTGAAGGCCGATTAGGACTTCGTCCGCCTTGCACACTAGGGCAAGCACAGATCTGGGCTCTAACCGACTGAGTGGCTATCCTTGGTCAACAACATCGTGTGCTTTATTAGAACAGATCTAGAAGAAAGTTTGTGTCAGTGGTGTGACCAAGGTTTTTGACTTGGCCTGTCACAGAAGTCTGGGGAACTTTCAAGGAAGAAGGGCTTTTTTTGAACATATTCTAAACGCTTCCATTAAGTCCATTTGCCTCCAGGTCTTGTAGGCTACTTTTTCTGAAATCTTTGTATTTAATTAATTACGCTATGCTTAAGCTTACCCATATTTCCAGACTTTGAATACACCCTTGGCCTTAGTTTTTCGTTGGTGTCTGTTGAATTAAAATTCTTGAAGGAAATTGGGTATGAAATCTAACGTTGAGCAATTGTAAGCGGTCATGGTTTTCTTTGGAACATCTCCTATACGAAGTGCAAGTCAGCTCTCGTGTAAAATACCTAGACATGATTGAATCTTACTGTTTTAATTTACGACCTCAGAGACTGCCAGTAACCTGAAACTCTGTTGACCAATTAATCCAAATTTTTAGTGTGTTGATGCCTAATTCGTTGGTTTGGTAATCGCAAGATTGTGAAGGTACTAAATATAATCCGAACATTTGCCGACTCACATAGTGGAGATAATCCCAGACAGTACCACTGAAGCATGCTTTTCTAAACCAAAATGAGGGGGGAAAATCAATAATATGCTTAAATAAGGCTTATCAGATTTGGGAATGTATGCAAAAAAGTAAGCTGACACTATAAGGTCGATCCTGTCATGCATAATCTAGGACGGGGATGCCATGCTTGGTGTGGAAGATCTGCTTGCTAGCAACCAACTGTCAAATATGGTTTATTTAGTTAACTGGTTGATGTGATGTGATTGTGCTTGTGAGTTAAAATTTTTTAATGTTATATGGTGAATAATTTTCAAATTTTTATTATTTTTTTCTTCAGTTGAGAGATCCATTATGGCTACTGGAGATGTTGATTTTGATGTTGATGATCTGCTAGAGGCTCCCTACAAGAAGCCGGTTAGAATAACATGCTGCTTCCTGGCTAACCATTTCTTTGTGTGTTTAAATTAATTAATTATTAATCATTTGCAGTCCCATATGCTGAGGTAAGCTTTTGTCCTTTGGAAAGGACAGAGCATTAAGAGTTTCATGAAATTTGGACTTCTTGTTATGTCTCTACTGCTATTGTGGCTGCATTTTGATTCTCCTGTCTCCAGCTGAATTATTTTAATAAAGCATGCCTGCAAATTTTTCGTATTTTGTTCTTACTTTTTCTTATTTCTCACAGGATGGTAGCTGGAGTGGGCAGAGTGGCAGTGAAAGTGGAGATGATGTGAAGTCAAGCAAAAAAAGGTGGGATAGTTGTTGCTGTCCATGCTGGAAATCTGCCTTTGTATGTGCTCAGAAATTAGTTATTTTTTTGACAGATTGGTTTAAGATTTCAAAATTCGCGATCTTTTATTTTGTAAAGCTTCTCATGCCTTGGGGAAAAGAGTCTAATTTTGCATGTGTTGTTATATAATCGCTTTAGTTTTGGAGGCGTGTCGTATTGTCCAAACATGGGGTAAGTTGGTAGGTAAAAGTGATGACTTTATAATAATGGTGCATGTTTGGATTGCGGCATGGATTGTCACATGCATTGAACTGTATAATGCATGAGCAAAGGCATGCAACCAGGCTTTATATTAATACAAATTTTTGGATTCAACATTAACCTTTAAATGGCTTTGTGTGCATCATGCTGTTTGAGCAGAAAGCATTTGGCTAATATAACAGTACCCCAGTGCTTGTCGAATGGTGAACTTTAGGTCAAATTGCATCCCATGGTTCTGTAGGGCAAGTGCTGTGCTTTTGAATATTTTTATAATCCGCAAGTATTTTGATTTAAAAAATTAGATTGCTCATAACAATGTTGAGTTATCCAAAAATTGTGCAATTAAAAAAAGCTTCAAGCACATCGTTTTGTGCATTTAATTGATGAGTAAAGAAACTCAGTTGAATACCGGAACCTGCTCGTTATTCTGTTTTGGCCGGTGATTTTGGCATTTTGGTGAAAAGGTCATATCATCAAATTTTGGATGTCAGTATTATTCAGTGTTGTTTTGTCAATTGGGATGTCATGCGTTCTGATAAGGTTTTTGAGAGTCCCCTTTACTCCTGAATTGGCATAGTTTTCAGTACCGTTGCTGTATGGATCACATCTTTAGGCATCACTAAGGCAGCTGACTCTAGGTTGGTCAGAAGGGACTGGGCGTTGGAGATGGTTTCGGACAGTAGTGCTATATCGTCTGCGTAGTCAAGATCTGTGAGGTATACAGCTGGCTGGCGAGAGCTCTGGCGACGTTTCAGAG
>QQSS02201393.1:0-12108 GCA_003687565.2 Craspedacusta sowerbii
CAGATCTGAACCTCACCACCGTAGAAAAGGGTTTTATTACAGCAGGCCAAGAAATCTGCGGCCGCACAATAGACGCAGCTGTGAAGTTGATCGAAAAATCATTTCCTCGTCTCCAATTTCAACCCATGTGTTCAGGACCTGAACATCTTGTTTATTCTCCGAAGCCGACAATACATGTTCATCATAACGGTCACCACTTTGTTACGACCACGTCTATTGGAACATACTGTACGATAACCTTAACTGTCAAACTGTACGATAGCCTTAATTTAGCACCTTCAATGAGTCTTCTTCAGCAAATTTGCAACCTACAGTCGCCGAAACTAGACAAGTTTTCATCAGTCAAAAAATTTTTCACCACAAAAAGGCACTACGGATTGTGGGTTATATGCTATAGCGTACGCTACTCAGCTAGCCTTCGGTTTTGATCCTTCTCAACATACTTTTTGAGCAGGTACGGATGCGTGATCACTTTCTTGGTTGCTTCAAAAACCGAAAATCGAGCGTTTTCCAAAGATTCGTACCCTAAACAATACATGCAAATATATAGATGTTACATCTGCTCTTTCTGAATTCAATTGTTGGAAAAGCCCAAAGAAAACATGCAAACCAACGCAACAAAATTTGCAAATCACTGGTATCAATCTTCAAAACCGCTTCATAACCTTATCATCCGATTCCAAAAACACGGACCAGCATTTATGAACTTCCGAGCAATTTGACAAACTCCCAAAGAACAACATCAGTATTCAATCTGAAAACAAGTCGCTCTACTTAAACTTGTCTGACAGACAGTCATCAGCCGACGAAATTTCAGTACTCGATCTTGGACTTTCTTTTTGCCCTAGTCAAAAGAACTTTAATAAGGAGGCAAATTGCAGCATATTTTTACAGGTTTACTAGAAAGCTTTTATAGGTTTCCTGAATATTGGCATGAAAAGTATGGACAAAACAAGGATCATAGCACTCAAAACCTACCCCACGATACTATTACCGATCAATGTAATTTGGACTGGCCGAAGTCAAAACCTTACTGGTATCCTGATGCGGTTCGCAAGGGTCATTCAAAAGGAGGAATTCATCACAACATTTACTTCAAACTTCACGTCGCAAACAAACGCCGCCCAAATGCATCATTGGAACGATATTAGCCAAAAACAGAGCCCTTTCAAACTTAGAGAGAGACAATACTTACAAGCAACACCATGCTATTCGACAATCACTTGTTCCATCAAAGGCGGTGCACAGCTATGGGCACCCCCTTTACTGTTAACTATGCAAACACTTTTATGCGGAAATTTGAGTCGAGATTGCTTAGTAGCTATCGGCAGTTTTTTGAAAAGTCACCCCTTACGCTGGTAACGTTACATCGACGACATATATTTCGTTTAGGAAGGAAGTTAGGACAGCCTAGTCCATTTTTTTCGTTTTTGCGACGAATTCGCCTACTGCAATTTTGCCTCGAGCATAAAGTTCACCACCATCACATCCCAGCCCGAAGCAATTTTCTTGGACGTAAAAGTTAAGTAGGACGGAAGAAGATTTATCACGGACCTCTACTCTAAAAAAAACTTCCGCACATGCTTACTTGAACTCGAAAAGCGATCATCCACCTTCAATCTTCAAATCTATTCCTTTTTCGCGCTTCACGAGGATTCGAAGAATTTGTGCAAATATAGCACATTATAATAAGCATGCTAATACCTTTATAGAGTACCTTAGAAACTTGGGCTACAACCATCAATCCCTCTTTAGAGCATCATCTCGCGTGGATGCATTGAGCAGGGAGGATTTGTTAAAAAATAAGCAAAATGCGAGCACCCCGAAATACGAAAAACTTGCATTTGTCCTAAGCTGGCATAGGAGCCTCACTAGTATTCCGAAAGTGCTTCATTCAACATATGACCACATTTGCCGTAAGTACCCAGAATTTGAACATGTTTTTCCAACGTCACCGATTGTTGCCTTCAAGCGAACAAGCAACATAAGAGATCGTCTGGTTCGTTCTTCAAGCAAAAACAAATGTGGGACATCGACTTCCTGTAATGTAAAGCGTAAAAAATGCTGTTTTCTATGTACGTCTATGATTGGCATGGACAAAATTCAAAATAAAAGTCCGGAAGATCTTGTTACACCGCTGGTGGCACGTGTGGGGAGCAGGGCGTCATTTATGCTGCGGAATGCAGCAAGCACGAACTCACATATGTGGGTTATACAAGCAATCAACTTAACCATCGCTTCGATGGCCATCGATCTGATGTTTTACACCATCCCAGCCAAACTGAACTTGCAACGCACTTTGCTAAAAGTAACCATTGCAATTTTATTACGGACTTGTGTGACGATTCTGCAGCGTGGTGTCAGTGGGTCAGAGGAACAGTTCAGATTGAATGAAGATCGATGGATAACAAAACTACAAACATTGCACCCTAAGGGCATGAATGTTCGGGTTTCAACAATGGCGGAGACGTATGCTTTGTTACTTGGCTAATACTAGCGTTTTTACGATCTTTGTTTTTCTTTTTTATAATTATTGTTAATTTACTACTTGTATTATTACTATTATTATCATTTTGTTTGTCTTTAGCGCTTGTTTTTTTAGACGTCTGTCATTATTATGCGTGCAAGTACGCTTTTTTCCTTGTTTTTTTTTTTTTTTTTTTTGTAGTACTACCTTTCTAATTACCTTAGCTCATCATAAATCTATCGGCTACTAGGTTATACCGACCGATTCCCCTTATACTTCTATCACTGCCCTTCGCTCATACTGCCTTTGAACCCGACTTATCAGCTATAGCTTATTTACAGATCCGTGCAAGTTTATTGCCATACATTGGCTCATACCCTGTACCTATCTGTAACTACGGACGAGCTTTTTGGGGATAGTTTTAGTAGTGTTCGCATTATGCAGACGCGTGCCTAGCAAAGACACAACTGGTGTCGAAGATATCAGCACATTTTGATAATAGCATCTCGTTTTACTTTCTATATTAGTTTTTGATTCGAGGTTGCGACTTCTCTTATTTACACTGTAGAAAATAGTCGCAAAAGAAAATTATTGACATAATTTAGAATTTACAATTGACAATATTCTTCATACAGAGCAAGTGAGGCTCATATTTGGCCTTTGGTATACTGGTCCGAAGCTCGTCTGCGCCGTTCGCGATGGTGTCACGCTGTGCGTCTCAGATTTTGCTGCTCCGTTGAGCATCTTATTGCTGTGTTGGCTGGAATGGGTGTTAAGTGTTGCGTTCCAGGCTGCAGAACTAACTACAAGAGCGAACGAGGTAGATTGCCATGTAGACATCTAGAATTTGGAGCACCTTGTTTGGCTACGTGACATGTATTCACGTTAACGAATGAGTTGCTTGAGTAGCCTTTGTGCTTGTTTGGCTGGCAAGCTCATATTGATATTCCTAATCCAATTATTTAGAAGTCTTCGTGCTTGTTTGTCTTGACGTGCGTTTTTTAAGTGGCATTAAGCAGCATTGATTCTGGCACTGTGGATCTCTTGCTTGATTTCTGGATTGTTGCTATAAATGTTACTCTCGCTCTTCTATGATCCACACAATCAGTACGGCTTGAAGGTCTTAATAAGGAAGGTGTTTGGAGAGCCTTGGTCTATGTTGCTTATGAATAAATATTTATTTTGATTGTTTTTGAGCTTATTTTGATTTTATTACTCGTACCTAAATTGAGTTTTTCAGGAACTGATTGCGCACAGAGTTGAGGCTTGCTAAGATAAAGAAAATTAGATGTGGAGCCGTGGTCTGGGCTCATCTTGCATGTTTCCGTATGCTGAATAGTGCTGCTAATGCAATTGAACAATACATACTTCAAAGTAATCTAGAATTTTAACTCTGCTAGTAAGATTTTGAGGCCAATCAGTTCTAGGATGTCACCAGGATTACAGGTGGCATCCCCAAACTGATTGGCCATGGCCACAGGATGTCTCCTTCTCCACAAAATGCGCTTGTAATACTTCGTATCGTAACGATATATGAGCGCGATTCCTTGTCTGCGAATTAGAAATGGATGAATAGTAAGGTATTAAAATCTAAAGAATTCTTAGTGAGCTTGTCAACTAGTTTAAATTTGGTGATTTTGTATAAATTTTGGTACATATCATTTACGGAGAAAAAGAGTGTCTACAAATGAGGTGACTGCTCGCAAAGGAATAACTACAGGCCTTTAAGCATTTTTAACACCATTTCCAAAGCTTTTGAAAAAATCCTTGAAACAGCAAATAGTATCGTATATTGACGAAGCTCTACCACTTTTCGTTTTCACTTAAGAAAATACAGCTGTCAGCAGGTTCTAATTTGATTGATGGAGATCTTGATAACAACGTGCTTTATTTGCGGATATATTAGAGTCGTTCGACTCCATAAAACGTGATCTCTTCAAAGCGGACTACGCATAGACACACTGGCGTACAACTATTTCTTATTTTAAGGGATGAAGACAGGTGGTTGACATGCGGATGCAAGCCGGCCAACTAGGAGAGCCTCCTTGCGGCGGTCGGTGGGCAATCAGGGTATGTGACATATTATTGTGGCTACCATGTTTGGCGAATCTCCTAAGAAGACCTAACCAGCACAGTACGACTTCGTCGTCCGCTGGGAAGGCCTTCACGAAGAGTGTTTCCTGGTAACAGGGGACAGTGCGATGTCAGTTTCAAGATCGTTGAAGCATCGACCAGTCGTCCGAGCCTCCCTTTGAGGGCACGTATCGCGCTCTTTAGCTTTTTGGGAGGCTCAACCAACATCCGACGACTGGCCTCATTTGGTGTCACCGAAGATCGATGGACTGCGCATTCGGGGAAACTCCTGGCTCTTCACCACCAACAACAACATGCAGATGCAAATGCAGTGGATGCTAACACATTTTGTCTAAAGCTCCATTGAAGTGCCTTTATTGTCTTTTTTGAAATGATCTTTTTAAGCGATCTCGAACTATTCGTGAAAAAGGGCGAGATTCATTACTTTGAAATCGACAATTAGCTTTCAGTGCCCCCATTTAGCATAGGTAATCTGAAGGAATCATAGAGGATGAGTCCAACACCACTATTGACCGGTTACCATACCGTAAAGCTACCGTTCACTCCTCAACCCGCGATTTATCATGCGACATGCTGCGAAGGTCAGTTTGGTGGCTGCACGCATCAACTTCAGGTAATTGTCTTAAAACAACTTTTTCTTTCATTTCATGGAAAATCTTAGTATCTTGAGGATTGCTCGAACTTTACCTACCCTCTTACTCACAAACGAATACGAAAAATCTTCACATTATATTCATAACCAAATAAAAATTGCACCAATACTAACAAGCTGCACATCCAAGGCGTAGAAAGAATGTCCGAGAACTGGGTAATATTCTCAGAGAATTTTGACCGGCAGATTAGCCCTTTCGTCAATTTACGATCAGTTACTTAATACATAATACTTACTATGTAGTTTAACTGTTAAATGGTTAGAGATGAGTATACAATTGAACATAAAGTTCCCAGGAAAAGATCCCCAAAGCCTTTTAGTACCAAAACAAAGCCTGGCTCGCTCTGGCGGTTTGGCTCGCGTTTTCTGTGTGATCTTTGACTCTTCTGTCTGATCGTCTGATCATTTACGTTTTTTTTGTGTGTGTGTTTGTTTGCTGTTATCCCCCCCCCGCCCCGCCGAATCCTCGCTAGTTCCACTGATTCAGTCTTACTCCCTATACTTAATCAGGTGTTTTACTGAAGAGAGTTGCGTTGCTGTTTTTTATTGCGTTATACTGCATTTTTGGGTTAATGTTTCTTCTCTTCTCATCTGTAGTTCATCCTTTCCTATTGTTAATTGTAGCGTCACGTTATGAAAACAAATATAAGACGCAATTGCAAAATATGCAAAAATTACATACCTCGCCATCTGCGACATATACTTTGCGTTACATGCAAATCATCATTAAGCAGGCATAACGAGGAATTAAGAGCTCTTCTAAAAAAATTGAAATATGCTTTCAAAGTGTTTGGGACTTCTGAGACCCGCATAGCTAAAGGAAAAGTGCCAACCATTCCTATGAAACTAGACCAATATCAGCTCTTCGATACAACGACGCTTCGTCGTGCAGCTGGAACAGGCATATACATCCACTATTCAATCGCTGCAGGATTAAATATTAGACAGGACCTTTGCTTCTAAGTACAAAGCTCCCATGAAACTACCTTTGTGGACATAATGCAATCAGGAAAGAAAAATATAATAAGCGATTGCATCTAAAAGCACCGGGCTTTTCCTTCATCTAAATTCGTAGACGATTGCCTGCTGAAAATTCTCGGAAAGATAAGCAACGAAGGCAAATTAGTGTACATCATGAGTGACTTCAATATCAACCTTCTTAAATGCGAAGCTCGACTGATATATCTGATTTCTATGATACACTATCGACCTATAATTTTCAACCATTAATTTGGCATCCCAGTCGAATGACAGCACCATCACAAACCCTAATCGATAATATATTCACAAATGATTCTAAGAATGATTCAATAAATGGGAATCTAACGTGCACTATTTCCGATCATTTTCCGCAATTCGGTATTCCTACTGACTACCACTCTAAAAAGCCCGAAAGGAATCATAATGCCATCTATAGCCGCACGTACCATTAAACTTTTATCCGAAAGGGAAGTAAGTCTTCAGCAAAAGCCTTAGATAAAGTTACTTCAGTCCATGAAACAGAGAGATCTTTATTTAAAACAATTCGGGAAGGAAAATAACCAGGAGGAGAGGACAAAAGTCTATGCAAACTACAAGAAATTGCAAAACACAGTCGTTTTTATAAGAACAAACAAAAAATTAGATTACAAGGATTACTTCTTTCCAAACCAGAATAACATAATAAGAACCTGGAGTGAGATTAGATCTGTAATTAATAGTGATATTACAAAAAATTTTCTGACCCCGCCTTAACGTGATCAAAACAAAGGCATGCTTAGCGAACCCAAAGCTATTGCGAGTTTCTTCAATGATTACTTCTCGCTAGTTGGGAAGAAACTAAATGATTGTCTTGAACTGTGAAAATGTGTCTTGAACTCCAACTTCAGGAAGTACATGCCTCCTTCTTCTAGTAATAGCTTGTTCCTAGAACCAACCGACCCAAACGAAGTTAAGAAAATAATAGATTCATTAACCATTGCAAAAGCTCCTGGACCTTGGAGCATCCCTAGTCGTATTCTTAATATAGGATCTTCCTTACACTCTGAACCGAGTTCATATATAATTAATGAATCTTTCAAAGAAGGCATATTCCAAGAACTCTTTAAATTAGCAAAAGTAGCACCAATTTTCAAGTATGGCCTTCCAGAAATTTGCAGCAGATATCGACCTATCTCCTTATTATCAATTATAAGCAAACTTATTGAAAAGGTGATGCATGCCCACCACAATGACAGATTCCAGATGCTTTATGAATGACACTTCGGTTACCGGAAGCAGCACTCACCTGAGCATGCGCTAATTAATCTTGTAAGTTATTATCATAACTCGCTTGATCACGAAACATATTTTAAAGGAAGAAAGCAGTTTCATGCCATTGATAATGTGAACTTTGAAACCCGTACAAGGGACCTCGGATTTCTGCAAGGATTCATTCTTGGCCCTTTGCTATTTCTTATTTCCATTAATCAATTTCGACGATGCTGCACAACCGGACTCGCGCAGCACTATGTAGACGATGCAGTCATTTTATTCCATAGCAGATCCTTAAAAAAAATAATAATAATAAAAAGAGCAGCCATATTGTGTGAAATTTCAGGCATATTTTACTGGCTCTGCGCTAACCGTTTATACCTAAATGCGGACAAGACGGAAGCCGTTCTTTTCCGACCTATTAACAAGAAGTGCGACTCAAGACTGCTGATCAAAATTAACATAAAGCGAATATTCTTGTCTAATTAAGCTTGGTACCTAGGCACTCTACTAGATTCAAGTCTTTCATTTAAGCCACACGTTACCGTGTTGTCGAAGAAACTTGCGCGCACAATAGGACTCATATCTAAAATACGACATGATGTCGATACGCAGACATCATGAGGACACTTAACTTCAGTCTATTTCACAGTCAAATGACATATGGATGCCGTACATGGGGTCCTACCAAAAAAAGCAAGCTGAAAAAAAATCTTAAAATTGCAACAACGAGCCGTAAGGCTAATGACATTCTCTGGGTATCATGATCACACATCTGCACAGTGTTCACAATTACAAGTTCTGAAATTCGGTCGTCATCACCCTCAAACTCTTCATGCACGACTGGTATAATATGAAACTCCCTCAATCTGTACAGCAACTTTACAATCACAGAGCGTTAGGTTTCAACACCCGTGTGAAAAATGGTCCAAAACTAATTCTTCCATACAGAAGAAGAGAATCATACAGGAAAAAGCAACAAAATTCCATGGTGCATCCTTATATAACCAGCTTTGCAATATAAATATAAAATTAAATACGTCCAAATGACTTTCAAAAAAGAAATCAAAGCGCTTCTTATGGCGAAATACGCATAATGATAATGTTACTGTGCTGTTATAAATATGCAATTGTGGTTATTTAAACGATTTATTTTTACTGCGAGTAACTTTAATCGGGCTTTAACTATTGATCTATGAATATATATGCAGAAAAGTCCGATTAGCGTTAGGTTTGCTTTACACGTGCTGGCTTTATGTAACGTAAAAGTTTTGCCTACAAAGAGGACACCCTGTGTATCTGTCTTTCGAACGTTGATTCGCTTTTTCATCGACCATTTACATATTAACTTCATTGCTCAATTAACGGCAATCTCTCTAGAACAAATGCTACATTGTTATATGGCCATATTTCTAATGATGTATTGCATCTAGTTCGTGGCCGTAAATGGCAGTTAAGTTCACAGATATGATTTTCACGATGGTAGGTAACGTTACGGTGACGACGCTCTCTGAAGGTCATTGTCAAACTGCTACAGTTTTCTTCAAGCTAACTCTTTCTGTTGTCCTTATCCTTTCCATTTGGTGTAGGGTACTTAGCCTGTTAATCTTTTTTATTTGGTTTTGTGTAAGACCGTACCTAATTACTAGCGTAAACTATTCAGGACACGATTAACTAGTTTAAAAAACGAGCTCATCTTAAAGTGACAGCCTTGATCCGATTAGCCATGGCTACTGAGGGTGTCGCCTTCTCCAAGAAGCGCAGATCTTTTTTATGGAGGTTACATATCTAGAGTTTGCTATTGCATTTTGTTATTGGAATTTTGCTTTGTTTTTTTTTTCCAGCAATTTAACTTTTTTTGGTATGCTTTTCTCAAAGTGACTTGTACTGTGGGTTCATGGAGAGAATAAACATTGTTGTTATTGTTGTTGTTGTTGTTGTTGTTGTTGGTTAATTGCGGTTGTCACGAGAATCGGACAGAGCCCTGGAAGTTCCAAAAGCAAAAAGTTTGGCAAAGAAAATTGGGTGCCTTTCCTAGCATCGAGGAAGTTGGCGCACTTGCAGTAGATCATGAAACCTGGAAGAACGTTGCTCTAAACCCAGCCGAACATGAAGCACCTATGACAGGACGGTTACCCGCTACAGAAAGCAGGTAGAAGAAGAAGAAGAGTTCACTTTATTATCATGTGCAACACGTGCACTTGCATTTAAAAACTATATCTTTATTTCGTGCTGCTTATCTCGTACAATATGTTCTAAAATATGATTCAACAATATTTAAATGGACATACGTCAGTTAGGTAGGAGTTTATAACTGAAACTAACCAGTGCATTCACGCAACCTTACTTTCCAGTTACTTAGCAGCAAGTTACTGGCAACCAATCGATAGCTTACCCGGATGTGGTCTTGCCAGGAAGTAACCGCTGAAACTTTTTACACAACTTATAAATCAGGCCCGCATTCCATTGACTGGAATAATGAGTATTGGAGGACGGAAGCCTTCCGTACTCCGAACTTATGCTGTTTGCATGGGAGGGTGGTGTCTGCTAGAGTATGTAATCTATATCGTGCTCATGCATGCAATATGCCTTGTGCCGCAGAGTACCCCGAACTCTCTAAGATTAACAAGGTACATTTCTCCTTCCTGTCACATTTATTTTAAAGAGAGACAAGCGTACGGCATTTTTTGCAGGACTTAAAACGCAAAAACTTTCCGATGAGAGAACTTATAGAAAATTGGCTCTCAACCGGCAAAGGTATATAAGGCTTACCTAAAATACATAAGCTGCAGCCTGATAGTAAAACGGCTCCCCCAATTAGATCTATAGCTTCCTCCTTAGGAACTTTTAACCACAAACTTGGCAAGCACCGAAGTGAAATGTTAACACCCCTTATTGATATGACACACTGTGCTAAAGATTCTTTCTCATTTGTCGATGAAGTCAGACAAGTCATCTTGACTGGTCCTTTCATATTGATAACGTATTTCCAAACATACCACTCACAGAATCCAGATAGATTTTCATCAGAACAGCGACATAAAATGCTTAAGTATGCCACTGGCATGACACACGTCATGCTTGAGGGTACTTTTTATGACCAAGTCGATGGGGGTAGCAATGAGTTCCCCTCTGGGAGCTACTCTCGCCAACTTGTTTATGTTCCACTTTGAAAAGACATGCATTAAAGAAGCTCAAACCTTTAATCCCAGTTTACAAACGTTGCGTTGATGATATTTTTGTGTTTTTGAGAATAAAAACGACCCTAAAGCTTGTTATACTGCTTTAAATAAGAAGCATCCCAATCTTAAGTAAAATTTCCTGGATTTCACTCCAACGTCCTAAGCTTTATTGCAATTATATGCAGGGTGGGTCTTACGTTGACTTATATATAGAGCTTGCTTTTCGACTAAATAGCTTTGGAGTGACTTTCATCGTGATGTGCAAACCTTACATGTCTGTCTCCAGAAAAATAATTATCCACAGTACCTCCATAAGCGAGTCACAAGATGTTTCGTAGGAAGAGCCTAGAATCCTTAAAAGACATCAGAAAACCCTTAAAGAAGATCTGACAACAGTGATCAGTTTTACTTTAAGCTCCCATCTATTGGCAAAGCCTCAGATATACTGACAATTGTAGAGACCTACACATCATGCTAATTTTTGTGCCATTTAAGATAAGCTCATGGTTTTCTTACAAGGATAAGGTCATTCTCTTTTCTAGAGCAGGAAAATTCACAAGATCGATTAGAATGGATTCTGCGACTACTCCACCGTAGGAATAGTCTTGTGCACGAAGATAAGGAACAATGATGTTCGCCGACACTTCACATTGATCTTGTTCTTGCTCTAATCTTACTCTGACAATTTTTCAACTGCGAACGTTTAGATAATTACTATAGAAGTAGTTTAAATACAATTACAGAATAGTAATAGCTTATGAATAGAAAACACTAACACACACGCATATATATATATATATATATATATATATATATATATATATATATATATATGTAGAAACTAAAACGAGATGCTATTATCAAAATGCGCTGATATCTTCGACACCAGTTGTGTATTCGCTAGGCACGCCTCTGCATAATGCGAACACTACTAAAACTCTCCCCAAAAAGCTCGTCCGTAGTTTCAGATAGGTACAGGGTATAGTAGGCGATAATATGGTATAAGACAATATATGGCAATAGACTTGCACGGGACCGTAAATAAGCTACAACTGATAAGTCGGGTTCAAAGGCAGTATAAGCTAAAAGCAGTGATAGAAGTAAGGGGGATTTTTTGGGTATGATCTAGCAGCCCGTTGAATAATGATGAGCTGAGGCAATTAGAAAGGTAGCACTATTCAAAACAGAAAGGATGAAGGAAAAAACGTACTTGCACGCATACTAATGACAGACCTCTAAAAAAACACGTCTAAAATAAACACGCGAAGGGAATCCAAAGTCACACAAAATGATAATAATAATAGTTATTATAACGATAGCAAATTAACAAAAAAAACACTCTAGTATTAGCCAAATAACAAAGCATACGTCTCCGCCATTGTTGAAACCCGAACATTCATGCCGCTAGGGTGCAATGTTTGTAGTCTTGTTATCCATCGATCTTCATTCAATCTGAACTGTTCCTCTGACCCACTGACACC
>QQSS02201404.1:0-24916 GCA_003687565.2 Craspedacusta sowerbii
ATATATGAATAAACTAAAAAATAAAAACTATCAGGTGAATAATGCTATCAAGTCATTTTAAAACCAGCCTAAAATCTGATCAGATGAAAACAGTGTGATTACTGGTAGGTACAGCATTTGGTAATTCCAACAAATCACTGCGGCATTAGCTAACATGAAGAAGTGAGAGTCACGAGATCCATCGTGAATATGCGACTTAAAGAACAGCTTCTCGTTGCTTTAAAAAAGGAAAAACTCCAAAAAGGGATCCCGCGCGTGATTGGAGATTATGAAATCGTCATAACTCCCGAAGGTTACGGTGACAGCTCATGTTTCCAGAAGCACGCCACCAATCCCTGTAAAGGTATGCTTTGCCGCATTGTCGCCGTGGTTGATGGAACTTCAAAATTTCATACAAACGTGAGGTTTTCAAAAGAAGCACTGAAAAATCAGATTAGCGTGACACTTTTGTCTTACCATCTTACCTCACTGAACATATTTAGCTTAGGCTTTGTACGAAGCATTTCATTGCATTAAGTCTGCCTTAAATTTGACATGTCGGCATTATATGCCGATGGTTCATTTTCTTCACCGGAAGAGCGAAGTCGTGTAAATAAAAGGAACAATTTCAGAAATCATCGACAACACCGGCTAGAGGGTTTCAACTTAATGGAGATGAAAATAATTTCGCGAATAACATGTAAAAGGATCTCTTTTCTGACCATGCAACCCTTGAATAGAGAAAGGCCTAAGCACGATAAACAAATTTTAATGATTATGCCTAAAAATTCAATTGCAGACAGTATAAAAAGCTTGTGAAGAATGAGATTCAAACATCAGCGATGCAAACTATAATATATAACATTTTTGCCAGCATTCACAGACTGTGCAAATATATCAAAACAAAACATTAACATCATAAATGATGATGAGCATATACGCGCATGTGACAAAATGTAATCCGCAAAAGCAGTGCAAGAAAAAATTAGATTTCAAAGTTTAAATTCCACTTTTGAAATGCCACTACAATATATCATTCCATGCTTAAGCTCCACACATGCGGTCAAAATAGATTGCAAGAACATATTACTGATTCAAAAATGTAAACAGCATAAAGACATGGAAAACAATATGCGTGTTATGAAGAGTCCATGAGCATACATGTATTTGTATACCTGCTAATTGAGTATTTAGGAAAATAAGATAACCAAATCAATAATAAAAAATAGCTTTTAGAATTCTAAGTGACATACTTCAGGCAATACATCGCTTTACAATTGCTTTGCTTACACAAGGCCACCTAAAATTGCTTTTTCTAACTAGCATAAATCCAACTGTAAATACAAAATAACTAAAACAGAAAAAGAAAAGCATACCACATAAGTAGGAAGCCACTTCTTTTTCAATTCTTCTTTATTTTCCTGCCATGATTTTCTCTCAAGGAATGACATACCTAGAGCAAAAGCAAGATGACAGAGATTGCACTTTGATATTCACTCTAAACTCCATTCCGACTCACTCACTTGTGATCAGGAATAGATTGCCAGATGATCAATGAGGGCTTGAAAACATCTGGTAGTGATCTTTCCAAGAGGAACTAGTTGGCTTATCGACATTGAAATTGACAAATCAAAGATCCTAGATTTGGCTAGGTCAAATTTTAGCATCAATTAATAGAACTTATCAAGTTTTGCAAGTTCAAACTCCTCAAAAATGTAGCTGTGTGCATCCTTTTGCAACAATATTCAATATTCCAATTCGCAATACAAGACGAACATACCTATGTAAAAGCATGCAACACTTGGAACTGTAAATATAAATTGGTCGATCGCCATCTTAATGAGGACAGTTCGAGGACTGGTTCCTGGAAATTTCCTATCTAATAATCTGTAGTAGTAGTAAAAGACAGGGCCGTAATATATTACACCCATTGTGGCCATACGAGCAGTTCTTGGGTAGTCATATTTGAATCTCAGGCTCTTATGCTGTATAACTTGACATGTACAGTCAGCAGCAGTCAGTAAGCCTACAAAAGTAGCTATGTTCATTAACAGAGGACGCTTTTGAAGTGCTCCTCTACGTGTTGAGATCACAACCATTTTCTCCACTAAAAATAAATCCATTAAGACAAGTCAACACCTTAAAAAAACTCAAAATGCATCATTGAAGACACACTACGGTACGTAGAACTAGAAGCAATCTCATTACATACACAGGGAAAAATTGGCCACATTTTCCTGAGTAGGCTAAATATTTTATTAGGGCACAACATATACTACAATTACCTTGAATTTAGATTGGAAACAATTTTATATAGCTGACAACTAAATAAATATACTATACTACATTAACTAAAGAAGCCCCATTAAAAAGAACCTTGATGTCACTATGAAGTAAAATTTTAAGTGCAAGTCATAAAATTTATAGAAGCACATTCCAGGCAAGAAAGAAAGCCCTTAGTTTGTTGTAGATACTGACTAGAGTTAACTTAATAGTCAATTAACCTGTAGCTAATTAGTAATAAGTAGGAACTGTAAGTCACCAAAAGGTCGACGTAGCGCCTCCTACATGTCCTACAAACTTAAACAAGTTGTCTTTTTTTCTGAGAACTGTAAGTCAATTCTAACGCCAATTTTGACTGTAAGTCAATTTTAACTTACTCGGTGTAGCTAGCTCTTTGTTTATATGAGATAAAGTTTTACATTTTTTTCTTGTGCTGTGTGTGCGTTCGAGTACCGAGTATAAATAAATTTTACTACTACTACTAACGCCGTCCAGATGCCATCCGTGGGTATATCTGCAGCCGAGAGAAATCTGGCTATCTGATTGGCTCGCTTAGGTAATGTCGGACTGGCTGGAAGCATCCTGTCCCTGTCGAGCCTAGAGCAAGAGCGCGTCATATTTGAGTGGCTCTATTAATTTTGAAGAGCTTTCCCTATTGCGATCTCGTTAACGTGGTTGACAGATCGCGCTATTCAGAAGCAAAATTTAAATTGGTGAAGATCACTCCCTGGAGAAAGTCTTCCCCCGATGTCGTTGATTTCAAGATTGTTTCAGTCAGTGATCGCTCGACTGCGGCCCCGTTTAAAATGAAGTGCCAGGCTTGGATCAATCTTCGTGACGAACAAGATGTTTCGGAATAGGTTGATGTTCTTAGAAAAAACGAAAACAGACTGGATTGTTAAGTTTGTGAAGCTAAGGCAGTCTGATCACGAGGGGAATTACTATCTGGTAAACAAGGACTACATTTGCCATAATTCGCATAGCAGAATGGTTTGTGGTAGTTATTGGGATCAAATCTATGAAACACATGACCTGTTGATACAGTTTAAAAAGCTCCTGTTTCCCGTCTGTTCGTGTAATGTTTCTTCTTTATCTTTTAGGTTGAAAGTAGTAAGAAAGATTGCCACTGTGACGCCTCCATTGTTACTAGAGTGAAGAGGGATACCAGGTTTGGTCGCTCCCGGGACCCATTCGTGAAGTGTGGTCTTGTGGCTGTAGTTATGGTCAACTATGTCCACAATCATCTTTTTCACAATGCAGAAGTCTTGCACTGGTTAAAGAGGATTGAAGAAACCAAGTATGCCGTTTTGGACTACTTTGCTAGTCCAAATGTTCCTTTGTGTGTGTTTCGCTTGTCTAATGGAATTTTATTTGTATGTGTTATGCCTGTCAAGTTTACCATCAGTATCTCTTTGCTTTCAGCAGGGTAGAGCCCAGATGAGACCAGGCAGTTTCACCAAGACCTGCTAATGGCTGATGGCGTTGAGCTTCTCGCAGACAGCAGCTTGTATCCTCCTGTGCGATTGGTTTACGAGCTCCATGAGCAGGCAGCATAGCTTCACATGACTTTCATAGGTTAATGCAGCTATATTGTTCATTTTTTGTCCTTTCAAATCCACTTTTATTGAATTTGGCTCTTTCCTTGTTTGTGCTTTTTTGGGCAATAATTTAACTATGCTTGGGGTTTAGTAAGACAGTGCAATGCAAGGAGGAGATGCTGGCCGAAGGACATATGGTCTTGTACCAAGACAAATCCTTAGTATTTGCTTTCCTTAGCACACTGATGCAAATAGTATTAGCAATGGACCGTGAACTTTGCGCATTTTAATTGACACATCATCATGGGACGAATTTAATTTTGTACTTGTGTCATCCAAGGTTGGAGCTTTTCCAGTATGTGTTGTTATCCATGACAGTCAATCAGAGTCAAGTTACCAAGAAGTCTGCACTCTTCTCAAGCAGCTCTGGCGTAAAGTCTGTGATTTTTCAATAACTAACTTAATGACTGATGATGGCAGTGCCTCTGTCTGTGGTGTGGCCTGAAGTTCGTTGTTTGTTGTGTTTGTTTGATGTCCCTCGGGCTATGTGGCGATGGTTTCGTAGTGCTAGCAGTGGGGTGTCTGCTGATGAAAGAAATGCTCCCCATGTAGGGCTTCTCTCAAGTTATTTATGCGGCAACACCAGAAAGTGCTAGCTATGATTTTGTCAATCTCTTTTTCTTAATTAGAAGAGTCAAATGTTTGGAGGATCTTTTAAGAGCCTTTGGCAAAGAAAGGAGGACTGGTGCAGGGCTAGATGTAATCGACAAAGAGCATAACACCAACAATTATGCTGTGGCAACATTTCGTGTGCTGAATGACGTTATTCTAACAAGGCTTAAGGCTTATAACCCATTGACCCTTGTTGATTACATAGCTGTGGTCATGGAGAAATATTATCAAGCAGCTGTCCATCTTAAATTTAATGTGGCATTCCCGAACATTCCATCTCTAAGTACTGAAGAAAAAGCTCTTTGCCCGTTTAACTGAGAAGTCTAGTAGAGACGATGTCATTCTCCGCTTTAAGTGCAGCAGTTATGTCTGCTGAGGATGTCTTGGTAGACATCTCTGGTAAAATTTATATTGCAAGCCTGGGTCCAGTAAACGTAGCTGCGACATAGTTTGAGCGCAAGCTCCATTGTATTCAGTCTGCATCACAGCATCATGAGTTTTTTCTCAGCAAAGTAGCTCTGCTTTTAGACTAGGCCGTAAGGCAGTGCTACGAGCGGCAGTGGTCGGCACAGGGCTGGAAGACCATCGAGTGCTATCCAGCAGCTGAGGCCGCATTGTATACAGCGGTCCAAATGTCTGCCTGCTGCCGTTCACATGGACAGTGCCTGAGTTTGGAGCATATGTATGTCCCGTTCGACAGCTAATCAAGGAAGCCTAAGATAAGATAACACAGTTCTTTTTAGAAGTACCCAATCAAATCTGTTAAAAAGCAGACCTTCATGTTTTGTGCGGTCTGCCTCTTTTCTACTTCTTGTGCCAGTTCTGTGTTTCATATATATATAACGTCCTCTTTTCGAGGATCTTGCAATATTTCCTTATGCCTTTAACTGCTATTTGAGCACAAGGCAAGCAACGATGGAGCAGCTCTCTTCTTCACTTTTGTCTAGATTTCAATTCCTTAGCTTATGAACTTTGGAGGTCATGTCTTCACTTTTGTCTAGATTTCAAGTCCTTAGTTTATGAACTTTGGACGTCATGCGCCAGCACTAAATCAACATCGTAAGGTTAGAATGATGTTTGACTTAAATTATAGGCTTAGGCTGGTAACATGCGAAACATACAGATTCTATGATTGAAACCAGCTACATCTCCATCTGGTAGGCAACTCACCGAATAAAAAGATCAGATCCTCTTTGTTCGATGGCCTGTTTGTTAGGTACAAACTCCTTAAAACAGCCCTCGCCTATCTCCTCGGCGGAAAATTCTCATGCCACAACACAACATGGTAGCCATTGCTGAAGCGTAGCTTTAACTAGGATTCGCTAGAAAACGAGATGCCAATGCGCTAATTTCCCTTTGGAGGCAAGCGAGCCAATCAGATAGCTAGATTTCTCTCGGCTGGGGACTTTGACAACACAGATGTCAAATATGCAGCCGGGCAGCATATTTCCAGATCGTACCAGAGTTGTTGCAACAGAGGAATCCGGCACATCTGATTGGTTCGAGCGGATCGCAAGCTATTTATGTTAACTTGGAAAATGAAAAAGATGTGAAGGAGTGGATTGCTTTGTATCAACGAAGTAGTCACACTCAATTGAACATGAGCAGAGCTTATCCGAAAATATGTCGAAATCCTTCAGAAAAGACTACACATGCCAACATTCATTGAAATGTAAAGCCAGCTCTCGCTCTCGAAAGAGAGTTGTTGCATTGATTATCAATCAATAAGTCAAGTTTACTTAACAAGCGTACAGGTTTCAAAGCAGGCATAAATTTTCGCATCCTTAGTGGAACAAGAAACAAAAAGGTAAAGGTAATGAGCATATCTCTTTACTGTTAGCAGCCCATAATTCCTTAGGAAAATTCCTTCTGAAGGAATTTATGTTACAATTATTGAGGATCAATAAAGATATAGCTTCATATCTGCCCATGCATGAGAGATATTTTTTAAAGTTGGTTATTATAGTCCTTTTCTTACAATTCTTGGCTTAGGCTGAGGATGAGTTATTACAAAATGCTTATGTCTCAATTAGAGCCGTTGCATGGTCACTAATTTTTTTCAAAGTGTACCTGCATATTTTAGGCAGTCTTATGCTGTCCAATATGATTTCACGCACGGCACAATCATCCTATCAAAAATGCTGCTATTATGTCTCTTCTACGAGCAGATACAACCATCAGAAGACATTTGAAAGTGGGATTTTGACCTTTTTTGAAATCTGTATTCCTTTTATTAGAACAGGTCACCCATTTTAAATCTTTTAAACTCAATCATCCCAAGAAATCAGTTTTTATTGGAGGTTATTTTTAAAGTAGGATGGGAAAAACAGAATCATTGAACTTTCATAACAAACAAAATTGAGTTCGCAGATTTACTGGTGGCATGATGTTAACGAGAATACTTTCAGCATACGAAGCTGACGTACCGTGTGATGATTGAAGATTGCCGATTTCCTGTATGCATCATCACACCACTTATGATACGGCGTCATGAATTGCCAAGGCCAGCATAAATCTGCTTTTGGGACACCACAGCTTCATGCGATGATGATACCTTGCAATAAATTTCATGCTGACTACATCACCAGCAGGGTGTGTTTTACAAATTTCAGAGACAGCCTGTACGAGACTATGCAGCGGAATTTGGAATTCTAGCAAGTGTGACTGCACCCTCTTTGGTGGCTGCGGTGCACCAGAGGTTTTCCTCTGTGACAAGAGTGAAGCAGAACAGAAGGCACTCCATCTTACCTGGCCTGGAAGCAATTTAAAACTAGGTAATTTTTATATTATGCAAGCTCACTGGTGCTGGTTATAGGAGCTTTGCAATAACATCAGCAAAGACGACAGACAGGTACTGAAAGCATTTGCTACATGCTCATTGTTGGCAGGCTGCAGTACTGATTGGACAGATTGGCGTGAATATATGTAATCATATAACCTGGTTTCATAAAGCACATATGTATTTGTAAATATATTTTGCACATAGGTTGTGTTATTAATTTATTACGAAACTTCACTTTAGATCTTGACTTGGGAATTGCGATCTATTTTAGCCACGATTGTGCAAGATGCTTTGGAAATTTACAATGTTGCCTTGTCATCAATAACTGCAAAAAAACGTACCCAAACTGGAGTGCAGGGGTCGCCAAGTACTGAGGACGTCGCGAGTTGTTGTTCTTGGAGTGGCGGACACCTGCTCACAGGGACCATACCACGAACAAAATCAGTGAGGTGACAGTACGAATTTTCAAGGACATGGCGCCATCGATGCTAAAGGCGTACAACCCTGCTGCAATTGTTGAATCGCATGCACAAGGATGCAAAGTTACTACATAAACCGCCTTTTGCTTTTTGCCCATTCACGAGTTTCTGCCCCATCGCGTACTGGTCCTAAGCCAATCTAGCGAAATGAAGTGTCTTTCCTACAGCAGAATTCTATGTAGTGAATGGTCGCTGTGGAGTTTTCACATGTTCAGAAGATGCCTTTGGAAAATTCTGCCATCGTTAGGCTGCACTCACAAAGTATTACAAAGGTTTGTTTCTTCTATATATCATAATCATAGATTAGCCTCAACAAAAGCAAGTTCTTTGCTTGCGTTCTTTGATTTTCACCATGTAATTTGATTTTTATCCAAGGGCGTTTATAATTTCATTCATGGGCATTTTAAAATTTGTGTAGTCTGTAAGGTAACACCTACCATTTCATTCATCAATGCATTTCGTTATTTATAGATTTAGCGTTTCCGAATTCAATCATAACATTATCAGAGGCACGGATTAAAGTAGCTGTTTTGCCTCCTGGTGAACAACCGGAAGTAGCATCTTTTTATTCATTGTTACAAGAAGAGGATCGAAAAATTACAAATGAGAACGTTACTGGAGATGGCCTGGTGCGTTACGATCTTGTAGACAGTACACCAAGTGTAACGGCAACACACGAGGCAACCCAGTCCACGAGAACAGAAGCGCTTAACCAATTTGTTAACATGCAGCATGACAAAGTCGGCTCTTTAACTCCTGACTTGTCAGATCTAAAGTTTGCCATATCAAAGATTAAAAAGAAGCGCACTTCTGGGCAGTTGAAGGCATGTTTTCGTTCTATAGACTCTAATGTGCCGGTGTACCTTTTCCGTCACCGTCCTGCGATATGTGTGCAGCGAAAGGCAATATCAACAAGGTCAGCAAGGGTGACCAGCATAGTGAAACGTTTTTTCGTTGGCCGACCACCAATCAAATCCGCCATCGGATCGAGCATGCCACCAACTTAATTGTAAGTATTATTATTTGCAAAGATGTTATCTATAAGAGTTTGCGAACGCAGAGTAACACGAGTGGGTTGAAGTATTATTGGTTGCAACCCATAAAAGCATGCCAAAGCATAAAAGTCGTTTTTCGCCAAACTTATCATAAGCAAGCAAGTCTATATTTAAATGACTCATAATCACAACAAATTTGAATGTCAGCAATTTCAGAAAAATAGATAATTCCTCAGCATTTTTTTATATCTATGCAGCAGTATTTATGCAAAAATGTCCCAGTGAAGTATTTGAATCAAATTTCCGATTTAGGATATCGTTAATATCGTAATACTTTGAGGAAGTCTTCTTTCATCTAATCTCATCAAAGATGGTTGAATGCGCAGGAATCTGACCAACAAGGGACCAGATACTTGAAGTAGACAACTTTGACATTGCCAGACTCCATTTTGAGGATGTTCTAAATTTGAACATTCAACATGGACTACGCCATGGCAAATCCAGCACGATGCATGACGCAGTAGCAAGGGAATAGAACTTCTGCAAATACGGCATTTATTTATAGGGATAGTTTTAGTTTTCATAAACGAAGGTACAGGCAAAAAGTCAGGTCTATAGAACGGAAGGAAGAACTAAGTAAGGTTTGAAAGGTGAGTACGGAATATAGATACTGACGCAGAATCTGCAATAAGACAGACATAAAGCCAGAGCCTGTCTTGTGCCAAGGAAGGTTTCAGCAGGGCCATTGAAATTACGCACGTCGATTTGACTTGAATAAAGCATGGGATCCAGAATGAAGGGCCATCATTCGAATAAAAAACTTCTTAAGAGACTGCGCAGCTAAATATAGCAACTACAGTATCTGATCCTATCAGTATCCCATTAACGGTCATCTCCCAGCCGGTTCAAGAAGTCATCATACGTGAAAACCTTTTCAAAGTGGTGGTCGAGCTTTACGCATACGCGGCATTTGATGTCGGCGAACGCGCATGCACTTTTGGTTTCCTGCCTGTCTACATAATTGCTGATTCTTCCCTTGATTAGATCCAAGTATATCCGATACTTGGGGGCAGGGGGGGGCCTTACTTCGTGCTTTGCATAGCAAAGCAACCCTTAGCGACCCTTACCTGTCCTTTGCGGACGATCGATATTGTCATCAGGGATTGCAACCCCAACTTCAGCAATGACTTTTTTTACTGCCTGCCGGATCTAATCGGCAGTCTCTTGGCGATCGTTCTGCGGCATCGGAATGCCATCTATCCGCAAGCATAGCCTTCTAGAGTACTGCTCTGACTCCTCGGTCTTGCCGAGAGCAAATAAGTCACTTGAGTTTGCAAGATGGCTACACTCGATTCCAGTTTGTCGATGTAGTCCTTTTCAGTGCTAATGAGTTCTTTAATTGCGGCGACGTCTTATTTCGAGGCCAGCGTGTTTACTAGCTCTGAGAATCGCTTGTCAAAATACGACACACTTAGCAAACATCCATCATTGCTCAATTCCGATCTGTCAAGACCAGCTTGCGAGATATTGACTTTTTTTTGCAGATTTTGCCAGATTAAGCTCAAATTGTAACAGGAACGCTAAAGAAAATTCTTTTTTTTTTAGCGAGCAATTCGTTTTAATGACAAATTTCGCGCAATCAAATTGCCTGGCCCTTAATTCGAGGGAGCTGGAATTGCATGGCACGTCCGACCACTAGACGTATCTCCGGAGGAATGACCAACGTGATGACCTGCAGGTGTTGGTCAACTATTTGGTGTTATCAGACCTCAGTTAGCAAAAGTCCAAATCTTATCACGAATGTTGCATAGATTATACTTACATTACAACAACATGTACTTCTTAGCACATCAAATAAAAAATAGCATGTGATTTTCACACAGGTTCATGCATGTGAAAATTTAAAAAATTTTAACAAATATATAAATCATTTATATTGCCAAATGTGACAAAAATAATATATAAAGTTTGACTTAACCAAGAATTTTAAAATTAAAAACAAGGTCATAGACTTGAAATGATTAGCACTTATAGTTTAATTAACAAGAAGGGATCATGTTCCTTGCACATCATTTAACACGCCTGACGAAAATAGAGCCATAAATCGGCAACAGAGTAAGTGGATGGCATTAAAGCACTAGCAAGCACATGCACACCCACTCAAGCTCTTTTTTAAATGCAAATAAACATGAACCATTACAAAGGAAATGTAATGAAGAGCGTAACTGCGCCTCTTTATATGTTTGTAATAGCCGCATATTATGCGATGATGAAACTAATACGAAAGAGAACACTTAACTTACACGAGCAATAACCCGTCTGCTTTCTGAATACGTATGCACAACTAAACCTTAACCTGCCAGCCTAAGGGTATTTGGGCTAATCTACATGCCCCTGCTTTTTTATTTAACATACCGAATAAACTTCCCTTTACGTGAGGTATACAGATATAATGCGATGACAAACACAAAAAATCAGTCAGTAACATGTGGGGGTAACGTGTGATGGGCCGCGTGTCTGCGGAAATAAGTTTCTGGGCGGATTCCTAGTCCGCAAGCTACGTCTGAGAGTTAACGGTCGTGCAGGGGTTACAGGTGGGGTCTAGTCGAACTATAAAAGGCGAGGGGGGGGGGCATGCTGAGGTAGTCAATTTGGTATAGCCGGCGTTGATCCTTCCCTGCGATCTGTCGAAGGTGGAGCTTCACTGACAGGGAACTTCGGATCGCGCTCCTCGCCGAGTCGACTTACTGGCTGGGGTGCACTGACGGGCACTGGCGGATTTGACTATTTGAGCTTTAGTTGAAGTCAGTGGGATGGGTTCTGGCACGTTTTCAGTCCTGTAGTTTTTTTAGATGTTTCGTGAATGTATACGATTTCTTAACTTTAGCTGGCGACTTCCATCGATTACGACCTTGTACTGCCGGTTGGGCAAAACCTCCGTCGCGACCCCGGTGTTCAGCCATTTAGTGCGTTTGTTCCCGGTCTAGGTTTGAGTCTGAACGGAGTCACCAACGCGGAGGGGCTGAAGATCCTGTTCAGGGTTTGACCTGATATGACGCTTGGCTAAAGCTGTCTCCCTAGCATCCGCTATTTGCTACAAATCCTGACGGAGCGGTTGCCTAAACGCACGAGGTAGGTGATCCCGAATGGTGGTGTAGACCGAACAAGGCTATTGCCGGTGACAAACCTGTATCTGTCGTTGGGATGCTCCTGTGGGTCAAGATTGCCCACGCTGCCACCCCTGTGTCTACTCTTCCGGTGAAGGGGTTCAGGTTTCCAGAAAGCAGTCGCTTTATGGATTTTACTGCGACTTCTGCTCGACCTTTGTTCTGCGGATAATGGACGGAGGACTGCAGCTTTCTTTCAATATTTCTATCTCTTTTGAGTTAAAAGGAGGACTTCCATCGATAGAAATTTCTGAGGGTGCACCGTAGCCTGCAAACCATCTCAGCAGGAGTGGTTCGATGTTATCAAAGGCAGTTAACGAGACTTGTTCAACTTCTATCAACCCGGAATATCTATCGGCGTAAATGATGTGCTTGTGTCCAGCAAAGCAAAATGGTTCAATTAAAACCTGCTCAAACGGAAATTCGGACGCAGAGTGGTTATTGGTGGTTCGGATAACAGTGAGGGTGCCTTCTCGTTGCAAAGTTTGCACTGGTCTCAGTTGAGGTGAATCGTCGCATCTAAGCCAGGCCAGAATAACCTCTCCGTGGCGTTGGCTCATATGCTGCTGACCCCTTGATGTGGAGAGTGGAGACCTTCCAAAAGGATCTTCCATAGTTTCGATGTGATGATCATCCTGTGGCCTTTGAAGGGGACCTTCCAGATAACATAGAGCTCATTCCGCATTGGCCAATATACGCGCAGATGCGGGGGTAGATCGTTTTGTATGTAAGGAAAGGTTATTGAGTTTGCTCGCATAGCGTTGCGTATTCGTGGTCGAATGCGGCCGCTTTTCTTACGGTCTCCTATGTCCTCTCGGGAAGATTGTCACCAGGTACGAATCTGATTGCATATCTTGAATCGATGGTGTCATCGGACGGTAGGATTCGCACTTTTTGATCTTCGTGCTGGCGGCGGGCGGCGCTGTCCGCAACCATCATTGCAAGCGACCGTCCAGGCAGTGGCAAAATTTTAAATTCGTACATCAGCGTTCACTCCTTGAGGCGCAAAAGGCGCGGCTTGGCTATGGTGTCATACTCCCAATCGTCAGGGATCTTTACAAGTGGCTTGTGGTCAACAGCCACTATTAGTTCCCGAGCCCGTAGAATAGAGGGAGCGCTTCGCCTTCGATTCGTGCGTAGCAGATTTCTGCTGCCTTGAGAAATCCTGAACCGAGTTTCCAATGATGGTCTCCACATGTCGGTAAATGCGGCTGCGGGCTTGTGCTATGTTTCCGAGTGAGCGTGAAGCCGATCCCTGTTTTTGACCAGTCGGTGGTGAGACATCTTGCGCGATCGATTCTGAATGAGCGGACGCCATCCTTAGCAAGTCTTGCAATATCGCGCTTAGACTTTGCAAAGGCAAGATTAAACGTTTCATCCCAGTAAAAGGTTCTGGACTTCTTCTTAAGCAGTTCTCTAAGTGGAGCCATTGCTTTTGCCTGAGAAAAAGCGTAAGACAATTGGTTCACCAAGCCAAACCAGGAGCCGATGTCTGTGATCGTTTTTGGCGTTGCAAAATCTTCTACAGCGGATAGAAGTTTCTTTTTTGGCTTGTACCCTTCCATCGTCACTTCGAAGCTGGCGAACTCGACATCACGTTTTCTATATTGGGAATGTTCCCGCTGTCCCCGCACAGCTTGAGGTAATCGATTGTATGCCAAAAAGCAGACGCGATGTCCTCGTCTCAAAGTAGTGAGTCATCTATACATCGCACGACGCGTGGGTGCCCGGCCGTTATATCGTCAAATCGCCTAGTGTAGGCGGCCCCAGCGGCCTGGAATTGGAGCCCTGCTGTACCGTAGCGACCCCATTCGGTGACAAATGTGGTAGCTTCCTTGGCCTATTTGATAGCCATTCCAAGAATCGAGGACTGTCTTTCGGCTGTGCGCTTGGACTGAGGCTACGAGATTGACTGGGCGTCAGGCGGGTCTTGCTTAGCATTGCCTTGTTAAACTGCTGCAGGTTACCCGTGCAACTTGGCTCGCCTTTTTTTGTTGGTTTCACTGCCATATTCGAGTGCCAGGTTGTGTCGGTCAACTGTGGTACATGCTCAATGATGCCCAGTCGAACTTACCGGTCAAGATCGTCGTTTATCTTGCCCTTCCAATAGTCAGATGCTGGTATCGGTGTGTGTGCCGCATGCGGAATCATTCCAGGCTTGAAGGTGACGCGCGGGTGATCCCGTCATGGGTGGAAGGAGGTGGTGCGTGAATTTATTAAACGTGCTTGTGGAGAATGCGGTAAGCAGCCCAGTTTTTAAGTTTTCTACATTTTCCGCCGTCGGGCTGGTTTGAGGTTGTTTAGGTCTTTCCGGCGTCCCAGTGCGGAGCGGGCATGAGCACAAATGAGGGCTTGCGCTTGCGCAGTCTTTTCTGTTTTAGTGCTGCTAAGTGAGATCGACGCATCCTCGATGTTGGGTCTCGGAAAACATCGGTCCAGGATTCTCAGGTCCTTCAGAGCGGTCTGGTAGAAGTAAAGACCACAGATGTTTTTTGTATGTGTCGTATGTTCATATGTCGCGTGACGTTGCCCTTGTACTCTATGCGCACCAAGACGGAGCCAATAATACCCAGTTGAGTGTTAGTTATTCCCACTAATCTGTTACTGGTAGGAATCAGATAGGCTTTTGGGAATGACACATGCTCCAACAAATCGGGGTCAGCAGTGCTTGTTTGACAGCCGCTTTCAGCGATCGCTTCTAATATGCGACCGATTTCCGGGGCCCTGCAATTCCCGAGCCTTTTGGCACTTAGTTTCTCGTGTGCGGCGTACTAACACGTATGCGGAGGCGCGGGGGGGGGTTAGCAGCCGATTCAGCGCCAGCCGAATAAGCTTGAGCAAATTGAGCATTTGAGTATTTGAGCGCTTCACAACTAAGAACCAAACAATATGGCGCCATCTAGCTGAGCTTTTCCAAGGTAGCGACAGTCAATCCCACTCTAGTGAATGGCGCGCCTTGCAAATAAGCTTCGGACGAATATGTATTTACTATTTTACCTACCAGATGGCCATCCGCAACCCTCGGATTCCAGCGCTTGAATCTGGCATAGACTGGAATGAGCTTCAACAGGAAGGTTTATTTTGTAACGTAGTAGAGATGTTGAGCAAATGGATTTCATCGGAAAGAGCTTTGGTTTGCGAATCACTCAGGATGGTAATTGGAGTACCGCATCCTTTAAAGATGCGAATTTCATGAGTTACGAGCAATGTTTATTGATGGGTTTGTGGTGGCATTTATTAGTGTGGAAGTTTGTGTAAATCCAGGGTAATAACTGGTAACTTTTAGCGACCGGACAACTCCCAGATGTTTATTCGCTATATTTTATTTGCATGCGCTTCATGTTGAATTGAAGTTTATGTGATAACTAAGCATTACTCATTCTTGCCTCTCACTGGACTGTGAACTGTTTGGAGGTATACCTGCCACCTTGATTAGTCGGTACAGGAAGGTGCGGCTTTACCATATATAGAAGAATAACTGAAATTGAGAAAGTGCATAGGTCTAGCAAATGGCCTTTTATGGCATCATCATCATTGTCAAACTCTTTATTTAATGCTGGATACAAGACTTAAGCTGGAAAATGTTACGAGAACAACTTCAGCTATAAAATCCAGCACGCAAAATGCGTAAGACAAACAAAAATATAAGGAAGTATAAAACTCTGTGACCAATCTTCAGATTGATCTTAAGTGGGAGGCAAGACTTTTAGAAAGTGGTTAGAAAATGCTAAAAGACATCTTCGGGTAGAAAATCAAACTCGATAGAAAGTTGACGAAACTGAAACCAAAGATGACGAAATGCAAAACGCCATGTGCCAGCTCTTGTTGCAGCTATCAATTAATAGGAGAAAACTAAAAGGCAAAATAAAATCTAATGGATAATCTAAATAAACCTAACATAAGTTATAAACGTTTTACATAGCCTGCAAGTGCAACCTTTGGGTGTTGGGTGTTGGGGCATGGTTTTAGTATAACATGCAGCAATGCTATTTATGGTAAACGTTAAAGCGATGTGTACCCAGCAAGAGTATTGTTCAGTAGACTCTTGTAGTCACAAAGCTTCTGTTCTCACTCGTGTTTACAGAACTGACCACCGTGACCTATGGGGACTATCGAATATCTTTGTCTACATGATTGACTTCTAGCTACAGAGAAGTTTTGCATTCGTCCTCTGTGAGTTACAAATAAATGTACATGAAGTTATAATTTCTGTATTGCCTTATCCAATAGGAATTTCGAAATACGGTATAGGTTGTGATTCTCTTCCCGATTCTTTTCATCCTTGTATGATATGCAGCTTTGCTGCAATCTTATATGGTAGTAGCCATGAGACTGTTTGTGTATAGGAAGGTTAGGTTGGCCATGGATGGCAGTGAAGAACGTGATGTTATGGAGATCAGACGTGTTATTTCTTAGCTTTATACATGGTACCAGAAGTGGGGTTGTTCGAAAATTTTCCGCGGAGAAAGTCAACGAGAATACCCACACGCGCATATTCAAGCATCACCGCAAGGCAAGTCGTGTCGTCCATTATTATAATCACAGCTACAACAGCAGGCAATAATCGTACGAGCAGTCTACTCACCCCTATACGCCATTTTGAACTTTTGAGCGAGCGAAACGTACCAGACGGTCGATCCGTGGTCAGACGAACCTACCATATATAATGGCCGATGATGATCTCACCGCAACCCAACCACGGCAAACTCGTGACACGGCCATGTTGAAAATCCTTCGCACCATGCAGCAGCAGCAGCAGCAGCAGCAGCTAGAGATGCAGCAACAGATGTGCCATATGATGGGCAAACTTGTCCCATCCACAACAACGACCCACAGTAAACCCACATTTGAAGGTCGGTCGATCATCATTGACGCAGATTGTAACGATAACAGATGGATTATCTTCTGCGATACACGGACGCGCTATATGCAGATGGCAGACGTGACATCACCAGTGGAAACGCGAAATGAACTCCGCTCCGCATGTTCTAGGAAAATCAATGAACTGTTATTTAACTTTGCCGGCCCAGAAGTACTCGGAAACGCCACTGAAGACGAATTGCTCGGATATATAAAAGCCGTAGCTATAAGAACAACGCACCCAGAAGTACACCGGCAGCAGTTTTTCATAATGAGGCAGCACGAAGGAGAAAATATCACCAACTTAATCTCCCGGCTGAAGGCGCAGGCAATGCTGTGTGCCTTCATCAGCAAAGGGGCCTGCCAATCATCGTGCACGACATCCTACGCCAAAAACTTGGTGAAATCGCAACTCATCGCTGGAGTAGCGAATCCCGGTCACCAAAGCAAGGTCCTATCCGAAGTACCAACCCTACAGACCCTCGACCAGGTAACCACCCAACTCCTAGCGCTTGGAGCAACCAAAAGAACATCATCACACTTTCACCCACCCAGCGACACCATCCATAGTATAGCGCCGATAATCCAACGCGCTGAAATAAGGAAGCCCCGACGTTTTATCTCACCCGCCCGGTGGTGAGCCTAGTAAGCCGAACGAAATGATGAAAAATCCAACACAGCAACGTCAACAGCGCCCAAGCCAAAGACACACAAGAAATCACAGAAATGCCCCGATTGCGGTCAACAACGCCACCCGCAAAGTCGAGCATCCTGTCCCGCATGGAATAAACCATGTCATAACTGTAACCGCATGAACCATTTCGCCAACGTTTGTAGAAGCAGTACCAACACCCACGTTATCTCCGCGGACAAGTTCGAGTCTACCGGAATAACTACCAAAACCTTCTGACTGGAGGACTTCAAAAGAAAACCAGATCCGCTACCGACCCTCGACATTCAAATTTCCAGCTCAAGCTTACCAGAAACTCCACCTTCTAAACAATGGAATGCTGCTGTCAGCAATAGCAAAACTAAAAGCTATTGCTGATACAGGTGCCCAGATGTGCACATCCGGCCCCGATCTCCTGGCTCAACTACAAGGAGAAAAACACTGGCTCTTGGCAGCCAAGCATCGATTGCGTGGCGTCGGCAACAACACACTGAGTGTCCTGGGCGCCTTAATCGTCGACATCCGTTATTCGTCCGAGACAACCACAGAACTGACATACATTTGCAATCACGTGACAGGGTTTTACTTGTCGTTAACCGCCCTCAAAAAACTGCATGTAGTCGAAACCACCTTTCCCAGGCCCCCAAAGCATATATCCACAGTGCAAAAGGAACACCAACAGTATGGTGTTCGCGCATGGTCATCGTCCCAAAAAAGGAAGTGTCGCCTCGCAGAACGGTGGATCTGCAAAATCTGAACAAAGTAACTCGCAGAGAAACCCACAACACGCCATCGCCATTCAACATTGTTAGCGTAGTACACCCAAGGAAAAAGAAAACCGTATTAGACGCTTGGAACGGCTACCACAGCGTCCTACTTTCAGCCGAAGCCCGTGACTGCACTACATTCATCACGGAATGGGGACGGTACCGATACTTACGCACCCCCTAAGGTTTCCTTGCTTCGAGCGATGGATATACAAAACTTGGGTTCACCCTCTCTCAAAAGCATTGCAGCTGCCCAGACACCAACAACCGGTTTTGCGGCTCCAATCACTGGCAAACCACCTATGCAGGATCAAGATTCATGACAGACGCGGAAAGTAGATACGCGCCCATAGAAGGGGAAGCCCTAGCTCTCCTCTTTGGCCTAGAGAGCTGAAGCATGTTTGTTCTAGGCTGGCCAAATCTGATCGTTGCAGTCGATCATAAGCCACTTGTACCAATATTTAACGACAGAGATTTTCACAAGATAATGAACCCCAGATTACTAAAGATTCGCGAGCGAGCCCTTCCATACCGCTTTACAGTTATTGCAATACCCGGAAAACATAACTGCGGCCCCGACGTGGTGTCGCGAATACCCACACTCCCCCCATCGACACCATTGTCGATTAATACGTTGGAGGACATCGAACTAGCTATAATTTCTGACGCATCACATATACAATCCTACAATGACTTCCAATACTCGAAGATACGCACTCAGTCGAAAGGCGACAACCAATACTCATTATTACTTCGTACGTTGATAGAAGGTTTACCAACAGCCAAACAGGCCTTACCACAAGAGTTGCAAGAGTTTTGGCCATTGCGCGACGATCTATACGTCATCGACGACCTGATCTTCTCAGCCGCCAGACCACTTATACCACGCAGCCTCCGACGAGACCTACTGGAAGAACTGCATGTCGGCCATCTGGGTGTGCAAACGATGAAAGCGAACGCACGCCGACGATTCTTCTGGCCCGGAATGCATCAACAAATCCAAAAGCTACGGAATAACTGCGGTCGATGCAACGAAATGGCACCATCCCAACACATGGAACCATTTGTAAAGGGACCCAATCCAGAATATCCATTTCAACAAGTGGCGACAGACCTATGCCACATGGCAGGTAGAGCATTCATTATATATGCTGACAGATTTTCCAACTGGGTCGAGATAAGTAGTGCCGACGCGGCGAACACCACGGCCGTATGCAAAATCCTTTGCCAATATTTTGCAATCTTCGGTGTCCCTGAGGTGCTATCCAGTGATGGTGGACCACCATTTAATAGCCACGACTCAAAGACTTATTACACACCTGGGGAGTAACACACCGCATGTCCTCGGCATACTACCTAGAAAGCAACGGCCGTACAGAAAGCGCAGTAAAGACCATGAAGCGTACCCTAACCACCAACACAAGTCCAAGCGGATCCCTAGACACCGATGCCGTAGTAAAAGCCCTAATTCTACATCGGAACACACCACCCCCAAAAATGGGAGTATCGCCGTCAGCGCTACTCTTCGGTCGATGTATCAACGACCACATGCCGAAACCAGTCCGCATTAAATCACTATGGTCCGACGCTGCAGACCTCAGGGAGAAGGCCCACTCCAAGAGATACGAATATGCTATGAAATGCAAGACCCACAGGGAGTTCCGCCCCCTACAAGTCGGCGACACAGTCGCACTACAAAACCAAGAGAGGAAATCATCCCCTCAGATGGAAAGCAACGGGCAAAGTCGTCGAATGCTTACCAAATCACCAGTACCACATCATAGTTGATGGCAGTAGACGCTTAACTTTACGAAATAGAAGATTCCTCAAGGAAATCAATCATTCCACCCGCATCATCCCCCTGGACGACGACATAGTTGCCCCAGCCCGAAAACTGGAGTCGCCCATCAACAACCCTCACCCGTCGATCCAACCATCGAGGGAATTACCATCACTGCCCATACCAGTACAACCTCTCCACACCCAACCCAATCTCTCTCCGTATAATGCAAATTCCAACATGCCCTCAAGTACCCACGAGCCACCCAATGGCCCGCAGCAACTAGGCATAAATGATAACCCACCGCATCCAATCCAAACAGAAATCCAAACCCAACCACCGATTAGCCCACCAATGAGCTCTCGCCCCAAACGTGCTCGGCGCCCCCCAGCGCACTTCAAGGACTTCATTATGGAACAATAACTCTTTGTAATAAAAGGTGGAGATGTATGATATGCAGCTTTGTTGCAATCTTATATGGTAGTAGACAGGATGCCTTCAATATGGCCTTAGCGTCTTAAGGTTGTGACCTTGCTCCTGTGTATTTATTCTGGAAAATATTCTTTGAAGGTTCGTGGTTCTTATGAAAACATTTAATGCAGGTTACATGCATAAAATGCAGTTTACTTAAAAACTCTGTAAAAATTTCCAACATGGTAACTCAAAGAAACAAAAGCAACGTTCACACGTTTTGAAGAAGCTGTCTGTACTTACATTGGCTGTGCATTCAGCAGAGCAACAGTAGGTTAAGTAGGTTAACCCAGACAGGGTTAAGGTCTACTGAAGCATAGAATTGCACTAAACAATAAGTCACTGGATCTAATTTAGTGGAAGTAGTAGGATATTTAAGGAGTTTGAAGCTACAAAGTAGTTTGTTTTACTCATTTACATTTTCCACCTTAGCTTGAGACATGAAAGCATGTAGCATGCAGTATTAGTTTCCTAGTACAGCTACATTTAATCACTAACAGAAGCCATCTAAGGAAGGTGTCAACGTAAAGTTACTAGTATTTTCTTGTAATGTATCTGCAACTGAAAATACATTGTGGAGTGGCTGTACTATATCTTTATCCCGGTTGGTAATATTCTTTTTGGAGTAAGGCCATCTGGCATGTTGCAGGTTGTAATACTACATGGCCGTGTGAACCCTGTTGCCTTGATGTCATTAATTTTTCTTTGGTGTAGATATGGTGTTAAGGCATTTACAAATCTTTCTAAGTCTGGATGGGCATTGTTGTAGATGCTATGCATATGTGATGTAGAGCATGCCACTAAATGCAAATTTTCTATTTCTGAAAGTTATTTCTTGTTTGTAATTTGCAGACTAGAATGTGTGCAACGTTCCATGCTCATGCTACTATATGCCTATGAAAAACTTCAATTCAAGATTTAAAAAAATTCAAAGTTTCTAGTTTACCGTAATTCTTCAAGAGCGCATGAATGACGGGCTACATGGTGAACCAAGTTAAAACTTACTCAGCGAAGATACTGTAGGATATTTATTTCTCTACGATTAAATTTTCTGGTGGCATCCTCGGTCTTTGAGTTAATCGAATGATACTATTTGATATGATTTACTCTCTAGTCGCCACGCATCTGATTGATAATGACTTCAGTGGCATCTTTCTCTCTTTTGATCGCCTCGATTAAAGCAAAGATGTTGTGGTGGTGTTTGCTGACTGTCCCATTAAAGCGATGATGCTACCTCTCGAAATCTTTGCTTGTGTGTTGGCTTGCACCATACACGTTCCACATGGTTGGGTGTCTGAACCAACCTTTGGTGCTCAAAATACTGAAGCAAGTCTGCTAATTGTGGATGTGACCTTATACGAAGAATATTAAAATCTTCACGAACATGGACACAATGGATAGAAAACCGAGAGAGATCATCAGTCGACGAATTTACATGCGCATGCCCTCTTCTTCGTTATATGCTTGCTGTAAGCCCAGCTGCTGGACTTGACGGGAAATGGTCTGAGTGAAATGAAAATAACAACCACGGTGAATGCACGTGGGGACCTCTTCCTAACGGGTGCTAGTAGTCACTGTACATTTTGACTGGACTGAAGCTCTTCTCCATCACTCCAGCCTGGTCTTCCAGGATTCTGAAGAGACGGGTGTAATCTTCTCTAGAGTTCGAGCTCATAAGTGCATAAATATGTGGAACCCAAGGAGAAACTCAGATTCAGTAATGACGAAAGATACGTATGACGTCACATAAAATGAAAAATTACATTACAGGCTACTGCAAAGACTTGTCCAATACTTTGCAAAAATAAATACCTGGCGCTCTTAGAAATAGCCCTTAATCGTGAAAATCTGACGGAAAAATGCAGGTGATGAGTCAAAACTTCCATCCATAAAAAGAGCGGTAAAACTGAAGGTCATGTCGAGGTTTGCATCAGTTGCAAATACCAGAAATTCAGAGTGATCTATTCGCGGAAACGGACTTCCTGTTGATGTCTGCATGAAAGCTGCTGGAAGTACTTGGGTATCTGTCGTATTTGGTAGCTAGGGATATCTAAGACAAAAACGTTTACCAATTAACCTCTGAAGACTTGTTTGTTGAGTTGGTTGGTTGGTTGGTGAAGAGCCAGGAGTTTCCCCGGATGCGCAGTCCATCGATCGTCGGTGACATCAAAGGAGGCCAATCGTTGGATGTTGGTTGAGGCTCAAAGAGCTAAAGAGCTCGATACGTGCCCTCCAAAGGAGGTCCGGACGACTGGTCGATGCTTCAACGATCTTGAAACTGACATCGCACGGTCCCCTGTTACCAGGAGACACTCTTCGTGAAGACTTTCCCAGCGGACGACGAAGTCGTACTGTGCTGGTTAGGTCTTCTTAGGAGATTCGCCAAATAGGGTAGCCACAAAAATTTCTCACATACCCTGCTTACCCACCGGCTGCCGCGTGGAGACTCTCCTAGTTGGCCGGCTGCTTGCTGGGTGGTTTGTATTGGCAAGTCTACACGAAAGCATTCCTTACTGTAGTCGTTTTTCGGTCAACTTTAAGTCACTCGCAATTCGTTTAAGATATTGTTACTAACCTTTTTACTCTTGCTCTGTACAAGCTGGATGATAAACTGACAGGCGTTGGTAGAATGACGCAGCCGCTGATGCTGCGAGAGTAGTAAACTCTTCGTGATAAATTGTCGGGACACGCGTGTTTACATTAGCTGCCCGCTCACGCTTGCGACTACTAACTGTTCGCACTAGGCAGGCTTGCCTTCTTTATTATGCTGGATTTTGAAAAATGAAACAATAGTACCTTAAGCCATACTTCTCTACTTGCCATAAATCTCTAGATTATTGCCATTAGTGATTCTGCAACCTAACAACGTCTATATAGAGCCGCCTGCAATGCCCCAATTCTCTGAATTCTGAAGAAAGTTACCCGACAACAAATTTTGCTATGTAACACTTTAGTCTCTTCAGATTGCTTGGTATTACAATTTTAATACCACGCCGCAAATAATCTCTTATTAAAAACGTAAACAACACTATCATCCTCGCCAAAGTCAGAATATCTCCGTACTCGCAATTTCCTCCTCAACTAGAGGCCCGTGAGCTATTTTTCCTTTGAAGGGTTTTAATGCTAATGCTATTTTTTGAAAATAGCTAAGCTAATTGCGATTATAATTATGCTCCTAAATTTAATTATTACTCTTTTCTTCCGACAAGCTTTTCTGGCTCAGTATTTAGGAATTTGGATCCTTTAAGCTTAAGCTATCGGAGGTGAGGGAGAGATAAGAACTATTCTATGCCATGTAATCGACATGTTCCTTTCTTCACCGTTCCGCCCCATTTCCCAGCACATGCGTCAAGTTAGTATATGGCTAACTTAGTAAGTCAGCAAGAAAGTTAAGCTAGGTAAGTACTTTGAGTCACTGGGAGCGTGTCTCATGACTTGAAATGGATACATTGACTTCATGGGTAAACCGTGCTGTTGAGCTTGCTCCGCGCCTGCGCAGAGTGCATGTAGCTTTGTCAAGTTTGGTCTGACACACGACTTCCGTCTACATTATTTTGGTCTTGCACAATCCGCTGTTACCATAGGCTGTGCTATGTTAGTCATGCTGTTGCACAATGTTGTTGTGCAAGCGTGGATGCGACAATAACCACAACAACAACAACAACAACAAGAATTTATTTACCAAATTATAACTGCGAAGAAAACATATAAAAATAGATTTACAGAATGATTGTCTAAATGGGAAGGAAGGCTCTTCAGCATGAGCTAATCGTAAGTGAAGAGACCCCCTCATACTTCATGTGAAGAACGTATCGTCATTTATATGCTACGTGGATTAAATATAAAAATATTACTCCAGAACGATTCGTACATAATTGCCAATCTAGGTGAAGCAGGAGCTAGATTTTTATTAAAAGTTTTTGGTTAATTAATAAGCCTTATGTCAGTAAAACAAAGACACGCCCAGCTAAAATGCTGCAACATACAATGCCTGAAGTTTTTGTTGGAACAGCAACTTGCTGACATTCAAATTCATTTTAGCATCGACGATATGCTTTAGGATATTAGGACAAGCAAATCTCAGAGGTCGCGCACCGTACTTAATTGTGCCGATCTTTGAAATGCAAAGCTATTCGTTTAAATCTGCTCTTGCTCTTTTGCAAAGCATTTTTACTGAGAAAAGTGAGTTTAAAGAAATAGGTAGTTTGCCATTTTTCCAGTCATGCATAAGCACCTGCTTGTTAAGCTCTATCAAATCATCTAGTTTAAGTATTTGCGTCATTGCAAATAACTTGAATGAAGGTTCCTGAAAGTCAGAAAAAGTAATTACCCTTAATGTTCGTTTTTGAATGCGATATTATGACACGAGGGCCATATATCTGGAATCGTTTTACCAGCAAAAAGGCTAAAGAAACCCAAACTATAGCTGCGTTCAAAAATGAGACAAAAAATTCCTTCTGAAGACATAACACC
>QQSS02201405.1:0-12108 GCA_003687565.2 Craspedacusta sowerbii
GCGCCATTCACTCAAGTGGGAGTGACTGTCGCTAGCTTGCAAAGAGCTCAACTGGATGGCGCCATCTTGTTTGGTGCCATACTGCAAAGCGCTCAATACAAAAGCTAAATTGGCTCGAGCCTAATAGGCTGGCGCTGAATCGGCTGCTAACCCTACGGTTCGCTCATCTACGGGTATCCGGTTCGCAATGACTAGCGCATACCGAATCCAGCGAAAGAATTGGTTAATTGGATAATACTCGCTAAGGTAACCGCAAGCAGTATTGGCCAAGCGTGGCATACCCTGGAGATTACACGACGAAAACTTTCGGCGCTACAAGGAACACGGACATCGGCTCACGAGGACAACCTTCAGAGTTTCCGATGATCTCGAAGGACGGTTTCTACAATGACAAGGCGGAAAAGCATTCCCCAGCAGACTCTCTTTCATTTGATCGTTCAGGGTGTGAAAGCATTAAAAAGCTAAATAACCGAAAACAGCAACGTTCTAAACCATACAAACGACAGTACAACTAATCTATCTGCGCAGCTTGAAGTGTAAACAAGCCAAGCAGACGCGCTGTATTACTTCGATTCACTATGCCAGAATAAAAGTTTTTCCTTTCACGTTCTCCGTGTGGGTACGCAACAACTGACCATTTTGTATACTAGTTAATGACTTAATAACATGTACACGGTAAGAAAGCAATTCTTCATTCTTCAATATTTACGGACTAGTCTATCAAGCTGAGAGAAAACTCCATAAAGATCTGTCGTTCCTTCAAGAACTTTCAAGATGAGGAATTCTTACAAGACGTCGCAAACGTTGACTGCGCAGGCCTACTCGACCGAAGATTATACGTAAACTCCTTAACACATATTTTCGGTGTAGAAAGGACAGAATGGCATTTCAGAAATTTTCACGACTGTTATTCCCAAAATGTACCGGTTCCATTGACTGATTGAATGGAAATTCCCAAAAATCCACGCGAGAAGTTCTCATAACGACAATTTCCGGATATTCCCGGTATTCTTTACGGTGTTATCGAAAAATAGAACGCTCACGTTCGAAAAAAAGAAAAACGCTCGAAACCAGGGGGCGCACACGGTTAATAATCACGTCAGCTGCAAGAGTGCAAAATTTTAACTCCCGTGCAACTATGGTAACGTCATGGTAAATCGAATCCATGTTGTGTCGACGCCTTTTGAAAATTTTTAAAAAGCAACTTTTCATTTCAAGCAGTAAACAAACCATGAACAACTGCCAAGGCAGGACAGCAAGGCATGCAAATGCACTTAGCTTCAGAGAGAGATGTTTTATAAAAAACATGGGTATGGTGACCAGCGCTGCCAATTTGCCCATGCCAATTTGCAAGGATTGCACCACCAGGAACCTGATGGCAACCAAACATACTTCGGATACGGATTGTCATGGATTCATCAGTAATTGGGCAATGAAGTTCCTCGTTGGTCAAAGGAGTGACTCAGGAAAGTTATCTTTAAGAGACAGATAACAGGTTTAGAAGTGACGCTGACAATTTAGTCCAATCGCATTATATTTGCCACTCTTAAACTGGGCTTACGGCCAAGTGGTCAAGTAAACATCTGCTTTCCGTTCTTTTACCCAGCATTACCTACATTTCGTAACTCTTGCTTACTCAAAGCTCCGCTTTTATTAAGCGCAGGTTTTATTGTCTATCTTCCGCTAAGTTTGAATGCTCACCTAACGAATTGTTTATTTATTGGTGATTTCTTGCTGTCTTTCAAATGGAAAATCCTGATTTTCAACGATGACTTTTTTTCAAGCTTTTTGGCCAAGCGCTACCCAAGCCGGCAAAAGGACATCTTAAAGACGCCTTAAAGACATCTCGCGTAGCTAGAAAAGATGTCTTAAAGACATCGTTCTTCGATATCCTCTGAGAAGTATTTTTAAAGATGTCTTGAAAACATCTCAGAAAGACGTCTTGTAGACATCTAAAAAAAAAGACTTTTCGGGAAGACGCCTTTAAGGCATCTTTAAGTGGTATTAAGACATCTTTTCGACATCTCAGAAAGTCGATTTTAAAAAGTTATTAAATTGCAAAAGACGTTTTTTAGAAATCTAAAAAGAGAAGCTTAGTTAGATATCTCAGAAGGAGGTTCTTAAGACATAACAAGAAGGCGTCTTTAGAATGCAAAAACATTCAGTTGTCTAGAAGGAAAGGCTTTAGATGTCCTCATGACTAGGATGACTCTAACGCCAAATATTTCATCTTATAGGTAACTTTTTTGGTATCTTCAAAAAATTCAGTTAGACATACCCAACCATGGAGTAAGAGTTTCAGGCGCGCATTTATAGCGCATGCGTTATTGTTGTTGTTGGTGAAGAGTCAGGAGTTTCCCCGGGAGCGCAGTCCATCGATTGTCGGTGACAGCAAATGAGGCAAGTCGTCGGATGCTGTTTGAGCCTCAACTTGAGCTGAAGATTTTGATACGGAGAGAGGCTCGGACGACTGGTCGATGCTCCAACGATCGTGAAACTGACACCGCACTGTCCCCTGTTACCAGGAGACACTCTTCGTGAAGACCTTCCCAGCGGACGACGAAGTCGTACTGTGCTGGTTAGGTCTTCTTAGGAGATTCGCCAAACAGGGTAGCCACAAACATTTGCCACATACCCCGCTTGCCCACCAGCCGCCGCGTGGTGGCTCTCCTAGTTGGCCGGCATGCGTGTTCGACGAGCGCGTATCATTATGCGGTATCAGTATCTTCTAAACAGTGTCAACTTTGAGCGATACTTAATCCCACACGCGTGGGAGAGCGCGGCAGCTCCAAAAACCGTAGCAGAGGGAAGCCATACACACTGACCAGCAAAAAACGATCCTTTAAAATCAAAAAAATGCAAAATAAACGTTGTACTTAACAAAAGGCACAAATACGAAATAAACTTTAACAAAAGAGCGTGTCTAAAACCACAGTCATCAACTCATAGTAGCGTGATCTAAAGATAAAAAATAAAATTAGTAGAATATTATATAAGTAGTTTGCAACACTACCGTTCCTGTTAAAAAAACTTGGGAGGAGTGCCTAATTATTAGTTATTCGAACCAGGCTACACAGCTTACACAGCATACCATCGATTTCCAATATATTTGATGCAGCAAGTTTTTCAGCCAAAAAAATCAACAAAGTACCTTCCCAATACTGGCCGCAATACAGCGACTCTATATCAATGTGATAGTAATACACACTTGACAAGTGTCTACGCCAATACTTACTGTGAAGCAACTGCCAGCTCCCAGCTTAAACTAGAGTCGCAAACTAAGATCTGCGGTCAACCGGGTCGTTCTATATTCCGTTTCATCTTCAGCCTGCAATCAGTGAAAATGATGAATTGTACAAAATGGTCTGATATTGAGCAGGTTAGATTGCCACTTACCGTATTATACCTGTTATTGTTGCTTAAAATGTTATCAATCAGTGTCTGTGAGCGCAGTGTCACCCGGCTAGGTTGCAATATGAGAGGTGTAAATTATGACTGGAAATTATGTCATAAAAATTTGAAGATCCTATATTTACGCCATAATCCATTACATTGATGTTGAAGTCGCCCATAATAGTCACTAGTTTATTCTCACTGCCGACCTTAGAGGGTATTTTGTCAAGAAATTCTGCTGAAAATGACGCAGGAGAAAATGACGGGTGCTTGTACCGACCAAACCAGTCTATGGAATTCTTTCGTTTTTAAATTTTACTGACCAATCCTCACAAAACAGTTCCAAATTCTTTGTGAAACACTAGGCCAAGTTAGTAGTACATTCTATACAACTGTCGAAGTCGAGTATTTAATTAGAGATATCGAGTGTAAAAAAAAAATCGATATATTTTTCTCACAACGACAAATTTTCTTAAATTTTCTTACAGCTACAGTTGGGATGGAAATTCAGAAAATTTTTTTTTTGTGACTTGGTCTTATTACCCGTCTATTCGCCCATGATCTTGGTCGTAAGCACAAAAACTAGACGTAGGGCAGTTGCTTGCAGTCTGACCCGTGAATTCCGTGCTGTGGCGTCCCCCAAGTCACTACAAAATCACATGACTAAGAATCACTTATAGCGGATGGGTTTAGTGTTGGTGATAGTAAAGCCGATGATACATAGTGAGCAAGGCTGTTAAGAAGCCTTCAACGAAAAGGTCTGCAACCTTATGGGAAATCAGTACATCTGTGTTTCCAGTGCTCACGTTTATAATTTATAATAAAAGTCCATAATCTAGTGTTGATTGGTGCACTTCAAGTGCTAATTGCGTCTGTAGAGGCTCTGTTTATGGTGTGTTGACTGTGCCTGGATTGACTCAATAGATCACGGCTGAAGGGTTTGTTCTTGCAATCAAGTAAGCTACACTGGAAATGTCACTGGCTGTAAATATACTGTCTGCAAAGAGTGGTACATGTCAGCTAAAGCTTGTTTGTGATAGAAGGTATGTTCCGCTAATCCGAGCTTAGAAGTTTATAGAATAATGTTGTTAGACGGGCGGACGTTGTACGTTTGCTAAATAGTTGCAAACAACAATACCAGCAACAGTAACAAAAACAGAACGAACTTTATAGCCTCAACAAACGTTGATAATTCCAATTGTGTCAGCTTAGACTTTTCAACTTAAATTAGCATTTAAATATGAAATTACGGATGTTAGTGACTAAATGTTGCATGGTGATCCCAATCTATTAGTCGTGGAGTGCACAAGGTAACTGGATAATCATGATATATGGTATGTTTTATTTTTCGTATAAATTCTTTTTTTAGCTATGCATTTTCCTTGTTTTTAATCTGAAATATTGCAAATTATGCAATGTGAGGCTTCGGTTGCCTATAAAGTTTTTTTTTAATTACATGTGCTGCCAGCAACAATGCCTCTCTTAAGCATTTACTTCAGTTCCATTTTAAGTATTATCCCTCTCCTTTTGGGTTAGTATCAAATTGCAGTTTTCTCAGGTGTAAAGAGGTCTTGCTCTAAGAGAAAAAAATTGTTTGGAAACATAGTCCCTTATAATTTCAAGTTATTACTGTCCAGCAAGTGATTTCCATGTTCCTTTTTTTTTGGGGGGGGGGGGGATTCTAAATTGATAAATCAAAAAATTTGATAAAGTATATCTTAATGGGCAGGCTTAAGAGGCACGTTTTCAAATATTACAAATACACTAATTACAAAGTTTCACGATAAGTAGTTTGATATAAACTAAAGAATATGTGGAGCCCTGTCATTAGACACTCATTTTTGTAAGTTTGTGGGTCTGCTAGACTTCGCCAAATCTGATGAAGACCTAACTTTCTTTAACTCTAAGTGGACCCTGCTGCAGTAAAGATGCCTGTTACTTTTTGCAAATCATGTATATAAACTATTGGCTTCATAGCATGTTTAGCTAGGTTAAGACAGTGACTGGTGATGAGGCAGTGAGATCTATAATGTAGCTATTTTCCACTGCTGTACCCACACATAAGAAACTTGCCTTAGTGCTTTTCTCATTTTGTAGCTGTACTCTAAGCTCTGTTAAAGAGCTAATACTTCGACATGGAGGTGCCATCGAGAGGGATGCTTCAGTTGGATTTATGTACACTGATGAGGAGGGTGACTGCATAGTGGTGAGATGTCTTGTAAAAGCTTCCAATATGCTAGAAAGAAGGGGTGTGACAAGGCAAGCATGCAGAATGACAGATAAGCTCGTAGGGAGACATGAATAGCCATTAGCTGACAGGCTGCATGCCTGCGTATCTAACTGACTGACTTACTAACTGATTGAATGATTAAGTGATTGAATGAGTGCGTGAATAACTGAATGAATGAATGAATCAACAAATGAATGAATAAAGGAATTTTGAATGATGTATTTGCTGACTGATGAATAGGTTCACTGACTTACAGTGCCATGTTATTGATCCTTTTTATCATGTATGGCTGGGCAAATAGGCAGGAAGAATCCTTGAACGTCTCGTAGAAGTGACTACTGATAATGCTAAGTGCTCTGCCATAGCCAGTTCATGATATACCCTTGACAATTGCGAGAGGCAGTGGCATAGCTTTAAAAACTGTATCAGGACCTAGCCAGGTTCCACAATGTATGAGAGGTATGCTGAAGTCACAGAATATTTAAGAGCTATGATGGTATGTTCAATAGAAGTGGTAGGTGTTTGGGACCTTTTTAATGTTTTCTTTTTGACCAGGCCTTGTAACCTTTTGCGTTTGTTATTTTTGATGCTATCAGCTATATAGCCATGTTATGACATAATTAGTGCTGAATCATTATTGGTCAGCATAGTTGGTTTTGCTATGGGTGAGTTGCTACTAATAATTCTTCTCTTTATTTGATGCAGGGTAGGAGTGAATTGGAATGGTCGACTTTGACAAATCTTGCAAGGATTTCTAATGTTGCTGTGGATGTGTTTCCGTTAATAGACCAGGTTAGTTAAAGAAGATAAAGGTGTCGTTGGTTGTGTTCTCAGTTCTTAATTGTTAACAGCAAGTGCTCTAAGCATTTGACACGAGGAGTTCTCAATCTTTGAGATTTCTAGCAATTTATATTGTTTTGCCACGTCTGATGGACGTGTAATGTCTAAGTGCTTCATCAAATGCATGTTTACGGATCCTGTGTGGGGTTCTAAACAACATGACTATTCTATTTTGTCGATTTAGCATTTGATGCTACTTTTACTCCTCATCTCATTATTTCTTCTTTAGATGGTAATTTGGTTACTCACAATTATTTTAGTGGCCCTTCATTGGTCATGAAACCTTGTTTACCTTTTTCTCATGTGTAGCTGTTTAAGCCATTGCTTGCTTGCAAGTTAATTTATAATGCTGTAGGTTAGATTTGTCCATCAGATTTATCCCATATCTACTGGCGACACTTAAGTGGCCACACTACTGACGTAGTATGGTATAAGTTAGTATAGTTGTAATGGAAAGATTCTTGCTAATCGCAAATGATTGATTTTGTTCCACTAGAATGACAGTGGTAAGCAAACTAAAGACACTGTTATGGACTCAGTGTCGTTGAAGTCAAGTTGTTGTCCATCTAAAGGCGAAGGGAATAAGCCAGCATGCTGTCCTGGTAAAAGTATCCCAGTGAAGGCAGCTACGGATTGCAAACCCAGGTTGTCTGGTTGTTGGTAAGTCTTGTTATGCCCAGGGGCTTACATCAAAGGTTAATGTGTTATTATGATTGCTACCGCTCTGCAGCTTTGTTAGAACTTCTGCTGACACTAGTATAATTTTGCTGGCAGTTCCTTTATTTACTGCAACCATGTTTTCCTTTAACTGGCAGAGTGTGTGTTTATATATGTATGTCTTTATATGTATATATGTATATCTTTTTTAACCGTTTTTAGCAACGGAATGCAAACCTGTCCAAAGCCGGAGCCTGAAGCTCTTGCAGAAAATCTTGATCCACCACCTAAAATGTATGTCATTTCTTGTAGTTAATGTTTCTAAGCCTTCTTTGCAAATGGCATTTGCCCTGCCACTAGGACGCTTTGTTTTCTTGGGTCATTTTTCATTTCGATAGGATGCAACGGTTTATAGAGTTCAACTTTAGCTCATTATTTTTGTTAGTCCATCTTGTCCTTTGCAGGGAGGGAGGTAAGGAGGGAGTTTTCTTGAAATCATTTCTTGTTATTCATTTTATTTACCATGGTTAAACGTCTTTGAACCATAAAAGCGACTTGCGCCATTTTCGTCTGCGCTGCTCCCGTATGGAGGATTTTAAAATTTATTCCCGGAGCTGGACGTGAACCTGGAATCTCCCGCTATCTGATACCTCTCCACGGGCAGTTTGTAGCGTTGACTTTTCGTACCTATATTTTGCCTGTGAATTTGCCTTGTGCGTGTTCATCGTTGTAGGAGCCATGCAGGATATGCTACGTGAGCGTTAAGAGGGCGATGACGGGCGTGGCTTGCGTGTGTACTAAATCTATGTGTTGAATTTGTTTTTGTGTTTTAGCGTAAACCCAACTCTCCCACAATACAAGTATACTGCTGAGTCTTTGCGCTGTGTTGCTCTTCCGCTCGGAGGATTAGGTATGTCACGTTGGATATATCTCCGTTTGGCTAGTGAACGAGTGGTCGGTGTGTTCTGCAAGCGTTTTTTGTGTGTGTTTGTGTGTGTGTGTGTGTGTGTGTGTGTGTGTGTGTTTCATGGAAACCGAAGAAGCCTTTTTCATGCACTTTTCAACGTAAAGCAAGAATTAAGAAGTCTCAATCGAAAAAAAAGTTTTTGATTTTCCGTAATTGAAGTTTTTTATGTCAGCGACATTATGCGCCGAAACTTGGGCATTTTTTTTTTTAATGTGCAAAAGAGCTACGCAAAGGAACAGGAGAAACACATCGTGCTCAATTACGCTGCAAGCAGAATATGTTTTTTTTTTAAGCATGAGAAGGGGAGAGAATGTTTGCTAGCCTGGTGATAATCATAATTGAGTTGGCCTTCCATCGTGGATCTGATGAAGCAATCGCAATCCACCCATAGATCTGCCTCAGAGCTTACCAAACGAGTAAGCATTTCATTTTGTAGGATGTATAATTACGATTAGCGATTCCTGAAAAGTGCTCATCTGGAAATCGCTCCATGCTAGATAGAATTTTCAGTGTCCTAGAGCCCCTTGCAAAGGAGGAAGCGCTGCTATGAAATATTGTATCCAGCAAAAATGCAACAGATAAAATATTCCCGCTGTGAAAATTAGATTGACTTCATGCTCTGGCTGCATTGTTGAATCCCGTTTCTTGCGTCAGCTCATTTCGATGTGACTCGAACGCCAAAGCCATTTGAGTCCTCGTATTTGGCAGTTGCCTGATGCTGCTGGATGAAGCCTACTTGTTAACGTGGCGTCCTTTCTGAAGCTAGCAACGATCTTATGCCACAGTTTCTGTTTCTCAAGACACTCTTTCGAGCATGCCTTGATCTGCAACAGTTCAGTGCGAAATATTTGCATAATTGTCTTGTCAAAATTGTCTAGGAAACGATGTGTGTGACGCTTTCTTTACACTGTTCCTTGAGAAGTCTTCTGCATGATGAGAGACAGCCCTCGCTTGTAGGTGGTGGTTCCGTTTCGATAGCTGGCGATGGAGGATTGAGACAGTGGCAAATATCCAACAAAATTAACCATCTCGCTGCCGTTCCAGACTCGTTCTTTGCCATTAAGTAGGTTATTTTGTTTTTTAAGCCTCTGTTGACTGGAGTATGAATTTGCCGCGTTGGCTTTTTTAAGTAAGTAAGTTGTTCCCTTCACAAATCAACTCTGCTCTCGATCAGGTGTGGTTTGAAACGCTTAAGGATTATATTATTGGATTGCGATCAGATTATGAAGTGTTTTCAGTTTAAATGTCGGCAAGTTGCTAATATCATACGCTGTCTCGAATGTTGTTCTATGCCAGCGGTTGTGCAAGACGTTTTGTGTTTTATTGTCGTGCGTATGATTTGCGTGTTGCGTGGATTCCTTTTGGTTTGTAATAAGCATTTCTTGCACCTGATGGATAAATCGTATAGATCAAGCTAATAATTTCTATGGCGTTTTGGTCTTTTCTTGGACCATCCTCAGAGAAAACGAACAAGAATGCTAAAACGCCGAAACCAAAAACAAACAGAAGCGGGCATGGCCAGGAGTCACATCTCCAAAGTCGAGCTCTTTTAGCATAAATAATTAATAGCATAAATAATTAGCTTTACTCTTCTTTGCGTTGCTTTCTTACAGTCTTTCATATGGATCCATGTATTCTTTATGTATATGTTAATTATAACACCAGGAGTGATATTGCGTGAGTATTTTACTCTCTGCCGTCACTTCTAGAGTGGGCTCCACGGCGGTTGTCCTGCAGTCGAGCACTTGGTATGACCAGACTGGCTTCAGGCCATCGACGTATATCTCTGATCATGGTAAGTGTTTTGAGGATATTGTCATCTTTATGCTATCATGCGTTAGCCGGATTTATGTTTGTGTCTACTCAGTTTTTTCGATTCGACAAAGTTGGGTATCATGTAATTTTCCGAAAGCTAGTGTAAGTTGGATTTGGCCTCGACTCGTCATTCTGGAAGCCCTTGCTTCCTTAATGTTTGTCCAGATGATGTAATGTAATGCCTTGCAATATAATTTTTAGTGTAATGTAATGCAATGTAATGCAATGTAATGTAATGTCATGTAAGTTTATGTCATGTAATTTTGTGTAATGTGATTTTTTGTAATGAAATGTAATGAACTGCATGAAGATATTTTATGTCATGTAAGTTTATGTAATGTAATTTTGTGTAATGGGATTTTGTGTAATGAAATGTAATGAACTGCATGAAGATATCGGAGTATCTCCGGTTGTTGGTCCGTTTGTAGGTCGGTTTGTAGGTCCTGTTGCAGGTCTGGTTGTATGGCCAGTTTTAGGTCCGGTTGTAGGTCCGGTTGTAGGTCCGGTTGTAGGTCCGGTTGAGGTCTGGTTGTAGGGCCGGTTTTGGATCCGGTTGTAGAACTGGTTGTAGGTCCGGGTTGCAGATCCGCTTGTATTTCCGGTTGTATGTCTGGTTTTAGGTCCGGTTTATGGCCGGTTGTAGGTCCGGGTTGCAGGTCCGATGGTATTTCCGGTTTTAGGTCCGGTTTTATGGCCGGTTGCAGGTCCGGGTTGCAGGTCCGGTTGTATTTCCGGTTTTAGGTCCGGTTTTATGGCCGGTTGTAGGTCCGGTTCTAGATCGGACTTCTTTAATGAAACAGTTCATATAAGAAGTGGTGACGGAATTATTCTTTCTTTCGGCATCAGTGCTTGTCTCATTTTGCTTCAATTTACCAATGCGCAAAGTATAACACGCTGATAATCATATGTGGTGCACCTACACGAAGTGCGGAGATATGGCGGCCAATTTAGTTCATATCGAAGTTTGCCGTTTGATGGTGACACTTTCCATCAGTGGGGCTAAAATTGCTTTTGCTACCCAATGATCGAAGCCTATTAATACATGGAATACTACTTGACTAACTGGGAATGCTGATTGTGAATCCCAACTCTGTTCGTAATTGTGAATTAAAGTTGATGAGGCAGTTTGATGCCTTTCATGCAGGCGGTGGCATGATTAATAACTTAGTAGCTCCAGAATATTATAAGGGCTGTCTTGTTCATGTGCACCTTGACAGAACGCTGTTTTGACATAATAAACGCACCCTGATTGTTGAGTGGGCGTATACAAGGAAAGCGATGACGTAGTTGCAACTAGCTTTTTCAGGCAAGTGACCTATCTTTATCCTATGTTCTTTTCTATATGCCAATACTGAAGGAGCTTACGCAGTAACATATTAATTCACCAAGGGTTAATGTGCGTTGCTTACCGATCTGTCGTGTTTAGTTGTTCCTCAGTGCTCCAAAGACTTGCTATCTGCTCTTCCCGGAGTAAAGACTGTGGAGATAGTCGCCAAGTATCCAGTTGTAGAAGGTTTGTTAATTGATGAAATATCTTTTATGAGAAGGTCTTTTGAGTTGAAGTCGGTTCACGTAGCGAATTTTTTTTTTTTTTTGAACTGAAGTTAAGATTAGATTTTGTTCTAAAATTGAAATTTGTTATCCAGGACTTACATTTTCATTTTCGTGCGATGTTTGTAGAAAGACTGTAGTTATTTACAAGTGCATGCTGCTTGTCATTTCAAGTTGACTACACGAAAGGTGGCGAGGTGTCTGTTGACGTGCATTTGGAAGCGTGGAGTCCCAAAGTCCCACACGAGTCCGTGATGAGTGCACTTCCAGTAGTTGTATTCGACTTTCATGTCACCAACAATTCGACAGTTGATAAACAGGTACTTCCGTTATTATTGTGGGTATCCTGTATTTGTACGCAACGTCAGTGTGCAGGCCAGGTCGCTGTTAAGTCGTAGTTAGAAATAGATAGACAGCGACTGGCGCGAGCCTGGCATGCTGCCACCGCATTCTGCTTGTGAGATAAACGTGGAGACGTTAAGCTTCACTTGGTCGCACTGAGCTCTAATATCAGCCCGTGCCTGAATTTGATGTGCTTTCATCTCTAGGTGATTGAGCTAACCATTTGCTCTTTCGTGATTTCTATCTATCTATCTATCTATCTATCTATCTATCTATCTATCTATCTATCTATCTATCTATCTATCTATCTATC
>QQSS02201416.1:0-12108 GCA_003687565.2 Craspedacusta sowerbii
CGCTCGTTAGCGGTCGCATTATCGGTAAGTAATTAGTGTCGACCTAGTACGGTGTCGACCTAGTACGGGTAAACCGTAAAATCAGAGTTTTGAGAGAACACAACGCAATTCAGTATTCACTAGTATCTCGTCGCAACAACCGTTACTATTCTAGGCCCGTTCCTTTTACATCGGTTAGAAAAAAATAATAATAAAAATAATAAAATCGGAGATAGTCCCTTAAGAGCGTTAAAAGCGTCAAACATTTTTTACATCAAAGTCCCCTAAACATAAAGCAACTCCCGTGAGTCTGTAAAATTTTTTTTATCTAGTTTACACTCAACGGTTAAATTTGTTACAGTACCTGGCGCGACGCGCTAAGTGGTGAACATATTTTGATGATTTGGAAGCAATAATATAAGCAGCACTCAAAGATTCTCATTGTATATAGATTTTGATGTAAAAAAAAATCCGTAAAATCTTGTTGACTGTTATTTTACTGAAGGCATGAAACCTCATTTACATGAATTAATTTTTTGTTTATGTGTACCTAGCTTTTCACCAGTGCTGTATTAACTGATTGGTAGTTCAGCGAGAAAAAAACAAACAAATAAAAGTGCTTAAATGTAGTTGGATCATTAGGGGGAGCTGCTCCAGAAGATGCCGGTGCCCCTTTACAAACACGAACGCTTCAAATGTGGAATCGGATAAATGACATGTTCTGGCCCTTAAGGATCTCCTTTCCCGTGGAAAATAATCTTTCCACTACTGCGCTGGAAGGCGTTGCTGTGTTGAACTTGATGCATAGGTTCATCAGCGCTGGCTCACCCGAAGGGGTTAGCATCTGTAAGTTCCATGTTGGAACCCCCACCTCAAACAAGCAATACGGGGGATAAGCTCTCCTCATATGTGACTTCAGATTGGCCAGGCCAGCCTCCTGTGCTTGGAGAAGCTTAGATTTTGTAACGGGCTTTGTACTCAATTTTTTAAAAGTGTTGAAGCGTTAATCGTTTAATTCTTACAAGTTATATCCATTAATCGTTAAGGCCGCTAAATCGGAAGAAAAGTAACGGACTGTAATTCGTTAACAAAAATGTAACGGGCGTAACGGACTGGGTGCCAACTATGCTTTAAGCTGATTTTCTTCTTCACGGCAAAGTGACGAAGCATACATTAAAACTAACATGGTTCACCCTATTCACCATCTGATATGGCATTGTTGTGTTTGTTTGTTTGTTTGTTTGTGTGTGTGTGTGTGCGTGCGTGTGTATGCGTTTGTGTGCGTGTGGGTGTGTGTCTGGGTGTGTGTGTGAGTGTGTGTGTGTGTGTGTGTGTGACTGCGTGCATCGTGCGTTTAATTTAAGCACGTTTCGCGCACTTGCACGGCCTATGAACTTAATACTTGACTCATTGAGTAGAAAATAAGTTGTGAGGCATGGGACCTGATAAGCATATAAATTTCATTTGCTGATCCCTTGTAATCAACAAGCTGGAAGAACTATTCCTTATTTTATTAAAAATGCATTCGAATATTTTGTTCTGGGACTTATGTATTATGATTTTCGTTTATACTTTACGTGTTAATGACCTTGGTGAAATAATTTCTTGAACGAACGAAAGAACTTCATTCGTTTTAACTGCCCTACCCTAACAACTCACAAATGGTGGCTTCTCGGTGGCCAACTCGGTTTAGACAAGATAGTTAACCAATCATATTCTAAGCTCCTACTTCGAGTATAGCTTGATGGTCATGTAAAAGATGCCTGCTGCAAAATTTTCCACTTGCCTCCTCGCAACAGCGAAGTAGACTACAAGGACGGAGGATGGGGGCGAAACGATTTTGAGTTATGACAAGATCGTTTCAATTGTATCGTTTTCCTGAAGTACCGAACAAACGATTCGTAAGACTTCTAACCTTTTACCCGAGAAAACAAAAAATCAGGTATGTTCAGGCGATTTTGCGTTTTCGATGTGTCGATCCAGTCTCAGTTAATCCATGCTGAAGCTGAAAGGATTACGGAACCCTTTTGTGCTCCACCAAACAGCAGCGATTACAAGATTATCGATGACATACCACATGTGTGTTCGTGCGTGCGTGCGTGTGTGTGCTTGCGAGTGCGTGCATATTTGATTGTGTGTCTGCGTGTGTGTGCGTGTGGGTTTGTGCGTGTTTATCTGTGTGTGTGTGGATGTGTATGTGTATTAGTTTAAGTGTGTGAACCAGAGCCGACACTGGGTTAACTGCAATGGATAAAATTTTAATATAGCGAACTTTTTCTATTTAGCGTTGCATGTTCCCTTTAAAAATACTGAGAGTATTGATGGAGAGGCAAAGGTCCTAAATGAATGCTCCAAGCCTCAGAAGTGTGATAATTGACGGAAAGCTGTAAAGGCAATCAAACATTTAGAGCCAAACTTACAAGCGGACGTCAGTAAAGCTTTGATTTTGGGACATTGATAGTAGAGAAAAAAAATCTTTTCCAACTTTGCTGAACCAAATAAAGAAGGCAGCTTTAACGCGTCGCATGTCCTCGAGGAAGGAGATAGGCAGGTATGTATGCTGCCGTAAGAATGGCTGTCACCATCCCAGTGGCCGTGGGATCCTCTTGAAAACTTATTAAGGTCCACCGACCGGGTAGACGGAGCTTGCTCTAGTGGGGGTAACTTTGGTCGCGTCCAGGCAGCTTTTCCTGACGAAGTCATTTGATTTCTTTGCTTCAAGCAAAACACGGCGAGCTGCGCTTTGATTCATTACCCTCATGTGCTTATTTTTCTCCAGTCCTTTTTTTTTGTATCTGTTCATGTATACGTCTATGTGATATGTTTATATCAAGGTCTAGAAGTTGCTGACTAGAGGGGGAGCTATCGCTGCTGTCTTTGAGTGGTGTTTGTTGATGTACTAGTAGCAGTATTTCATACTAGTTTCTCCAGAGTCGCCTGGTGAGGTAGTTATTCCTTTTATTTATTTCATTCCCCGATAAACTTAATCTTTTTGACAAGTAAACTTAGAAAATCCCGCCAAACAATGTGCTTGAAATTCCCGTTGTTGAAAATGCAAGCATTCCAGAAATAGTGAAAAAATACAGGATAGTACACCTAATGATATTATTAAATCCAAGCGCATTATGTTATAGAGTCGTAGAATAAATCCTCATCGCTGTAACGTGAGTTAAAAAGGAGATTGAAGAGACATTCTAGGTGGGCTTAAACCCCTGCTAAACAAGCTTAGGTTCTTGGAAATGTTCCTCAATGCACTTGCGATAGACAATCGTAAAATTTATTTTCGCCGTTTTTTTTTTTGTGAGCTTAAAGATTGCGTGTTTGTCCTAAGTATTTGAGTAGAATTTACAGGGTATTAAAGACTGTGTCACAGAAACGGAAACTAAAAGGTACTTACTGATGGACCAACTTACAGAGAGACTACATGACTAAGCGACTGAGTGACTGAATGACCGACTGAGTGACTGGCTAAGTGGCGGAGTTACTTGCTGACAGGCAGACTGACTGACTAACTGACTGACGGACTGCCTGACTTACTGCCTGACTGATTGACTGAGTGGTTTGACGGGTTTGTGTTCTGTAGTAGTCGCTTTTTCGATTTCTGCAAGTACAAAAAAATTTTAAAAACCCTACGAAGCTTCTTAGTTCGATTCATTTGGATGGTTGACCAGCGTGCCGATGATAATTCACTCTTCTGCCGTGCTTGCTAGATGCACCGCAGTGGTGCTTGATGTATTTGACGCTTTCGAGTCAATGACGATGCAATCTTTAAGTGCTATTCTAAGCACCAGTGGGAACCCTCATTAGAAATCGTTTCTAAGTTCTTATGTTCTGTGCTTGTATCTTGCAAAGAGCTTTCATTTTAGATCATAAAAGGATAGGTTTGTTTCTATCGGTGACCGAAATCAATCGGCCATTGTATATTCGCCTACCGTACATCATTGTATCGGTCTGTCGCTCGATTTCTCTATCCTTCTGGTTGAACTTGTCTATGTTCTTTGCTTGTATCTTGCGAAGAGCTTTCATTTTAGATCATAAAAGGATAGGTTTGTTTCTATCGGTGACCGAAATCAATCGGCCATCGTATATTCGCCTACCGTACATCATTGTATCGGTCTGTCTCTCGATTTCTCTATCCTTCCGGTTGAACTTGTCTTTCTTTTTTAGCACGTGTTACATGGGCAGCGTTCTTTACGTTAGGAGGGCAAATCGCGCAAGAAACCTGAGCAAGTGGATTAATCTCGTAAATCGCGCAAGAAACCTGAACATCGAAGAGTTGAAAGTCTAACAACCAGTAAACTGATTTAGGCAAGCCGAAAGCATATCAACAGAAGCAGAATGTCAGAATTTTTGCTGCAGATAAATACTTTGCTCATAATTTGCATCCGCCGTCATAATTTGCATCCGCCGTCCAAGGGTTGATGGGATAACGCTAGCGTTGAAATATTTGGCAGCCTGGCGCCCTTCACAATTCTGCTCCAGGTGTTGCCTGTTAATTCCGCCAACTCACTTAACGTACGGTAATAGACTGTACATAGATTAAGATCTCGATTAAGATCGAAATACGTACATGGACTCGATTAAGTTGAAGCTGTTTTAGCTCGAATTCGAAGACGTGACTCTGGCGATGTGTGCTCTGCTTGTTTTTGTTTTTCGTTTCTTTTTCGTATTCTTGTTCGTTTTGTCTGAAGATAGTCCAAGAAAGGACCGAAACGTCACGAAAATTATTAGCTTTATTCTTTGGTTTGAAGATTTACCCATCGAGAGTCCTTATTTCTTCTCTAAAGCCTGGTGGCCATCTTGAAAATTACCACGGTTGTCTTGGTATAAACCAAGTTTCTTCAGACTACCGACCGCGAGGTCTTTTCCTTCAGCTCGCAGATGCAATTTATCAACGAAAAGAAGCACGAACATTAATTATTCGTTAAAGGTCGCGCTTCTCCCGAGCGAATTAAATAGATTAATAAATAAGCTATGCTTCAATTTCCCTGTGTGGTTTAAATGGTGGTAATCAGCCAGTTTTTACTCTGCGCCACCCGTCTGTTTTTATTCTAATTTATTTGGCCTCGACTTTATCGTGCCCCCGAACGGCTGTATGTCTGTTAATACGGCCCGACGGCTAAAACGTTTGGAGACCCCGGGTATAAACTATCGGCTCTGTTCGATAAGTGTGTTTGGGCATGTAGCGGTCATTTAAGATGAGCGAAGAGGTCCCCATCCTGCCCCCTCCCCAAGGAAGCCAATAGTTCTGAATAATCTCAAATGATAACTGTATACTGGATAGCGTAACGCATCTCTGCATCGGCGAACAAGGGTTTAACTAATAGTTGCTTGAATCCCACCGATTCACTCGTTCGCCTAATTCTCGTTGTTTACTGGTAAGTGCAGCGCACATTAACCCCCGATGAGCCCGGTTTATATATGAAGTAAGCGGATCCATAGCCCGTTCGTTTTTGTTGTCCTGACGCAATGTTTTAATTAGCGAATTTGCTAATTTGCTAATAATTCCCTTGGTGGAAACCAAACGCAGAGCGTCGTTCATATGCTAGACACACTGTTCTTCGTTTAAGAGATTTCGTTTCATAAATTGCATGGAAAACTCTCTCCCCGCTAATGTCAAATAAGAGTGTTGGTTATTTAACTACCGAACGGTCGTGAAAGGAATGACATATGCTACGAGCGAGAAACCCCACCTCGCCGTAAGACTTCATTATTTAGCTTGGGACTCGAGTTTGATGCAAATTTGAGTGGGACGTCCATAAATGTCCATTTATGTTATGCTTGTCGGGATTAAGGGAGACTGGGTTCATAAAGTGAAAGAGATCATCGCCGAAAAAAAATTAAAATATATAAAGTGAGCACATATTGCCACCCCTTCAATCTACCAGTTAGGCGTATTGTATTTTGGAGACGGTCACTTTTAGGCGATAAAAGAAACCCCCGACAGTCAGGGCTCATTTGGTCTATATTTGCGTCTTAACCTGAGCATGCCACTATATCACATTTCTCTCCCCCCTCCCCCACTACGATTATAACAATGAACACCTCTTTCAATACAGAAAAATGATAATTTGCTTTCGTCTGGCTTGTAATTGGCTATAGTTTTCGAGACTCTAAGAAATTGCATAAAGTTACTGCGACGTGGATGCGATTCGCTTTTAAAACGCGCGGGAAAATTTCCAAGACTAATGAAAAATCAATGAGATATACCACAACAAAAAAATGCATAACAAACCTTAGTGAAAGTTTATCCTTAAAAGAGCCGTTTTCAGACTTGCAACTTTGTTTTCATCTGCGCTGTAGAACCCCATATGACACAAACAGCTGCTTCTCAAGCTGCCATGTTGATCGCTGCTGCAGCCATGCTACCCTTCATGCTTCGCTGGTTTTCCGAGCGTCAACGCGCCATCCCGCCATTCGATCGAACAAACGCTTCAGTTCGAATGGAGAATCAAAGGTTTTGTTGAAATAACAAGCGAATACGATGCCGATAAAACGCGTCTGCGTAAACTTAACAAGACTTCAGCTGTCGCCAAACTAATGCTACATGTTGAACAGTAAGTGCAAACGATACCTGTTGCCCAAAATGTCGAGAGGTGAATTATTTTTAATGATACACGAAAGAGTGAAGCATTCGTCAAAATTTTCCGCTCATCTTCATTTATCTCTCATACAGCTAGTGACAATTTTATTCCTTGCCACATGCATTAAAATGACATGAATAGAGACTTCTGAAATAATGCAGATTATCTATGCTATGCCATTTCATTAACTTAAGCGGATTGGAGAATCCAGTATAAATTACTCTCCTTAATGCAATCATATGTGAGCTATGCAGCTTCGGCCACATGCACACAACACACACACACACACACACACACACACACACACACACACACACACAAACCCACACATTAAAAAATTCCACCAGAATTCCAAAATTCCAAAAGAAAATTCCACCACGCGAGTCTTGCAAACGTGTAAGTAGCGACAGAAATTTCATCTATGGATCAATTTGAAGAAATGAGACTACATGTCGTATTTGCGACGGTCTTATACGTACCTGCACAAATTGATATAGCATACGAAACACATCCACATTGATAAACGGTCAGCTACACACCAATCTATTATGGACCTTTTTCAGTATGCGAGTGTGTATTATGGTGTGTTAGTTTTGGGCTTAGCAAGGTTGATTTGTGTAGGTCCAACTCGCATCGAAATAGTATCTAATGAAACTAAACGAAATTCTTAAAAGACTTAACGAAGAAAAACATCGCATTAGTTTGTCAGTATGAAAGTATGAAAGTCTTTGGCAATGTCGTTAGAAATACCCTCAACCAAGATTATGCTAAATACCCGGCATTTAAATATGTGCGGCATTGAGATATACGAGGGTCAATGCGCTCATGGTCATGAGATATACAATGCCCTCATGGTCTTGGTTTTATACATTAAATCGTAATCAGACATTTATCAAACACGACACAATATTAGCTTATTTGGCTACTTTAATAGCTCCAAAATTAATGGAAGACTGCAAATAGATAATGAGCTAAACTAAATCATTTGGGCCTCGAATAGGCTTTGATAGTCCTTCTTACTGACTCCAGGAGCGGTTAACACCTTCCCCCAATGCTATGGGACGCTGTTTTATTTGGTCTATATTTTGCACAGATTTGCTACATCTACTGTGCGTCTGTACTCAGATTAAGGATCTTTACATCTTCGACAAATTTGCAACCACAATGTGACCACGACGTGCAATGAAATCATGGGACTGCATGGATCACACAAGGAACTTGTCGAGCATGCTTTAAATACTATTTATGGCACGATATAATTATGCTGCTGATACTTAAAACGATTTTGGTCCAACGAGTTCATTCACCGAGAAGACAACTTTGATTTCAGGCCCTCTTCGAGCTAGTAAGATTACCCTCAGTTCGAGCATCGAATGTAACTGGTCTAAAGTCTATTACCGATTTTACCTCTTTTTATCTTGAGCAAGTTATTCCTCCTACAGGCTATTATGCAGGTACTCCGAATATGAAATAATATGAAACCTCTTTCCCTTTTTCCAGGAAAACGCTCTCCCTTCTCGCACCGAACGTAATTATCTGCGGAAAACCATATGAGAGTCTGACTGCTGCATTTTTATATATTACAAGTTGACATCTCAAAAACAAAAATTACTAAATCTATACAACACGTAAAATTTCTGCTTACGCCTATGTACAGTTGTAGTTTAAGAACCCAAATTCGACACTTAAGTACTTGGGCAACAGTACAAACTAACAATACCAACGAGGCAATACAAACAAAGGAAGAAACCTATTTCGCTATATTTTCTTACTGCAATTTAGCTGCAATCGTTAATGTGGAACATTACAGCAGTAATCATTAGTCCACAATTCGGATGGCCAAACGCAATCAAGGTCTATGTAACTGTCAAACTTATTTTATGCGCATTTTGAGAAACGCTTGCAAAATAAAATTCCAAGTTGCAAAGTTGAGAAGGAAATGAAAAATAAAATTTAAAGTGGCAAAATCAGAGTTGGCTGAATTCGTGATAGATTTCTACAAAGGGAAGTATTTTGATTATACGTTCCACGGAATAGTAGAACGGAAACCATTATAATGCCTTCTGCGTGAGCGGGTTTAATGTATCTACAAAATTGCGTCCTCGAAAAGCTGGGTTTAGGACGGTGGATTTAATTCAGCTGCGTAGCTTCGAAATTAGTTATACAAGCTCGTAAACACATCTTGGAACATGCTAAAGGTTAAAAAGGGCAAGCAAGGAGCTTATCGTAGAAATTTTACGGTCTCCAAAATTGATCCCCTGATCCTTGGATTCATTCATTCACATTCCATCTCTCGCCAATTCATAAGGACACAGACAAGGAAAAGTACCCCACTGTAGCCCATCAGAGAAGGGTTTTTGACACATCCTTTTGAAGACCTACGTCTGCATCTCGTAGGCAGTCTAAAAGCCCTTCCTCCAGGTAGCCTTCTATCCCCACCCACGTGGGTGTCGCAGTCAAAGGGCTTTCCAACGAGTACCGTGCCATACGGCAAGTCCGTTGTTGAGGGACATGCGGACGTCCAAGTTGATCATACATAGCATTGACATCACCTCTGTCAACATATCTTTGCTGAGCAGCTGCCTTCCTTTTGGCTTCATTACGTGGAATCTTTGAAGAGACCACCGCAACTGGAAGAGAGTGATCGACAATATCTTGATTGCTAGGTTCTATAGTCAGTTTAGGGACGTCATAAATGTCTTTATATAATGACACAGAGCAGGCTGCTTCGCTGTCATCGCATTCGCTGTCGAAGCTAGCATCCACTTGTTCGCTATTGAATTCCTCGCTTGTCCTTTTATTTTTAGCTTGGACGTATTCGGTGGAGCTACAGAGCTCTTGAAGCATCATTTCAGCTTCGCACGGGTGCTTTTGAAAATCCTCGCAAGTCTTTGGGTTGATTTTCATAGCTAGGCCATCCCCTGACTTGCTCACACTCCCCACAGATTCACAGTCACCGTGAAGATAGCGATTGAGGTCGGTCGACCCCACAGACTCGTCAGAGCTACTGGACCGTTGAATGGTCGGCGACAAGGCTTGCCTAATGGAGTTTATACGTAGGTCCATGTTGGAGCCGTATCGCTCCATCTTTTGGCCAAAGCGTGTGTTACCCGGCAGTGCGTCGTCACCATAAACTACGATGATGCGGGATATTTGTCGCGTCTTTTGTGAACTAAAGCACAATTGACGCCTCCACCAACACGTCACAATCATGATCATGATGACGATGATCGTGGAACACGCACATGCGATAATTACACATAAAAGTTCGTTTGTAACTGTCACTCTGCGGTCACTCCCATCCAAGCCTACTACAGGCGTGCAATTTATATGCTCTTTGGTCTGACCAGTAACCACAGATTCAAAACCTGTGCTGCTTATACGGGATGACGAGTGGACAAGAATACTGCTGACATGCTCCTGCTGGGCCGATATCAAGGCAGGAATTGTTACTGGTATTTTCTTTTGACTTGCCAAAGAGGTTGACTTAATCTTGCCCAAATCGCTATCGAAGCATTCCAAGCTGCCGACGAAAAACGAAGAGCGGTGATTCGTTTTTTGCGTGCTGACTCGGAGCATCGAGACAGGTAAGTCCTCAGTGTCTGTCAGGTACCCTTCATCCACTAGCATGTAGCTCCTCATGGCGTCGCAGTTGCAGGCCAGTTGCTTTTCAATGCAGGAGCCCTCCACGCCGCAAGAACATAAGCTGCTGTTGGTGCTACCCCAGGATCGCCGGTGGGTACCTCGCCGAGAGTACCATCGGATACCGTTGTCTCCGATGACGCTTCTATCACTGGAGTCTAGCAGAGTCGACTTGTAGCAGTTGTATCTTACGAATTGGCGGCAGTGCGAGCTGCGTCTCACTAATGCTCGGATCTGGTCCTTACTAGCTTTGTAAGAAATGGGATGGAAATAAAACTTGTCGTCAAATTCCATGCTGGTGAAAACGAAGGTGTCTGCATTCGCGGTGTTTGCATGAATAACTGTTGAAGGACCATCTCTGTGTGACATGTTGCAGAACACTTCAAATGGCGCCACGTCACCTGGCTTGACCACGTATATGCCGTTGCTATGATACCCAGCACGGTAGTAGCTGGCACACGACGCCTGATGAAATTCTTCTTCCTTATCTTCGCAAGTGAGACCTGAAAATCCGGTGCCATCGCAATCACAGCGCCAATTACTTGCGTTTTGATAGCACCGCCCAAAGTTTTTGCATGGTCGAGTAGGGAAGCAATGATCTTGCAGTTGGCAGCCTTGCTCCAAGTATGGTATGGCTGGATCTGCTGGAAGCAAGTGGTTCAGAGGTTTTAGATCCGCTCCCAGGCGGATGTCCTTTAGACAACCAATAAAACCAGGCGCGCCTTTGTATGGTGCGCCTATTGAAATCGTGCCAGGAAATCCAAGTTGCACAGGTGGGTCGTAGTTCTGCCTTTTCACAACGTCGTTCAGTAGAAAGACAATGCCCATCGCAGTTATGTTCACGCGTACGCGCCTCCAATACCCGTCGTCTATGCTTTCTAGCTGATGAACGAGTCTGAGTCGAAGTGTAGAGGAGATATCTACAACAAGATGAAGCTCGTCACGTGATATATGCATGAAGGCACTTGTCCCCAAACCAACGGGACTGGCGGAAAACAGAGTTCCTTGGCCCACATACGTGCGAAAGTAGAAGTCTATAGTCAACGAGTCCTTCTCCAGTCCCCTTGTTACTTCAAAACTGTCACCGTGGGAAGCCAGTGTCTTGACAAAGAAAGGCCTTGACGGGTTGCAACCTGTCAGCCGCGGACCATGAAATATAAAAGAGGACATCTCCGGCATTGTTAGCGACGCTGCATTTAGAATCCTCTTGTTCCATGAGACGACATTCAGGCATCCTTCAAAGTTCGTTCGAGACAAGGCGATCCCAGCAGTTATGTACTTCTGGCTTTCAGGCATGCCGGCAAAGTATGCAGCGACATCCAAATCAAAGCGCAGATCCTTTGCCGTCGATTTAACCGACTCTCCAGGCATCTGTCCGTACGGAAACATGTAGGCAGTTAGTGTCGTAGTCTCACCAATTTCGACGTTGATTTGATGGTAATCGCCGTCAGCGAAATTTACACCATAGATTATTTCAACTGAGGGAGAGCCCTCACTGCCCGTACTACTTGAAGCGAACCTGGAAAGATAAAGAGCGAAACACGGCATTACATCGAGAGGCTTTCATGCCTTATTGAAAAAAAAAAATTATTATACTTGTAGGATGTTGTCGACGAAAAAGTCACAACAATGCATTTCCCACTCAGACCCGGACCATCCTACTGACTAAAAGGCGCACAAAAAACTCTTAAAAGAACATAAATTTTCGTCTATACATATATATATATATATGCATATAAATATATATATATACATGTATATGCTTATATCTAATTATATATATATATATATACATATATATGCATATATCTCTATATATATATATTTATCTATCTATCTATCTATCTATCTATCTATCTATCTATCTATCTATATATATATATATATATATATATATATATAT
>QQSS02201427.1:0-12108 GCA_003687565.2 Craspedacusta sowerbii
TATATATATATAAGAGTCTAAGAGATCTGCTCATATCTTTACAGTCTGTTTCGTGTTATGCGCACTTATCAGTTATTTATTATTAATTATGGTTATCGAAAGCCTTGCCTATATATTAAATGCATTGTATTTTTTAAATCGTATATTGTATATTGTGTATATACATCGTAAAGAACAACTTAGCTTTAGAGAAAAAGATGCAAAGATGAAAAAGCGTCAAGATCAAGAGCATAGGCTAGAATGAAGACAAGACCGCACGAACAACAGACCACACCAGTGAGCCACTGATCCACGAGGGTCGAAGGGTAAAGTTCCATTACAAGAAGTATTATCTGCGTTACTCCATGAAAGCAGCAAAAACTTCAAGTAGTATGATCTAATGTAGCGAATGATCTTATCAAAAGAAGCATGATCGCTACAAGAAGTACGACCTATGTGAGCTCTTTAAAAGCAAAAATCTTTGTAAAATCCGCACCAGGCAGATTTATCTTACCTCAGCTTCGATGGTTTCAGCATCTAGATCCAGAAATCCCCCGTCCATCCATTTTTTCTCTGATCTTTGCCACTTCACTACTACGGCAAACAAGCGCTGATAAGGCTCTACTGACACCGTGATAAAATCAACGTCTGGATATGTCGTGACTTCCCACTTGAATAGCGCCTCTTCCTATCATGCACAAAAACATTTACAAAAATAGTAACAATAACAAAAATGATAGCACCAAGGGTAGCATACACCAACTTCAAAGCATTTAAAAGCTACGCAAAGCGCGGCCTATAACAAAACATCTCCCGAAAAGACACTTTCGACTATACGAACGAGCTCAATACCCAAGGAAAGAATCCACTGAATGTTAGATCCTTGATTAATTCTGTAAAGGATGTGTGATGTACATGATTCTATAAGACAATGATCAATAATCTGTGAGGCCAAACGCATCCTTACATTTTGTATGATAAAAAAAACTCCAATCCTGGCTTACCGAATGCCAATTCTGCAAGCAATCTACTTGTAAATATAATTAAAATGGCTATGGGGATCTGAAACATTCGACAAGAAAAAATTTGAACAAATATCAGGGACAACAAATGAAATAGGAGCAATGCCTTACCACGTTAATCTGTGCAATTACTTCACTAAGTTCAGCAGTTTTTTTCTGCACAGTCTGCACGTCTTTCAAGTACTGCATCATCATCTCCATGTCGCCATATTCGGTAAACTCAGCGACTCGTCTTTATTTTCAAAACATACAAATAATACCGTTATTTTGCAAATCTTGCAAAATAGAGTTTTTAGACCAGATTCTAAATGGCCGCCTAATTAAGTCTAAAATTAAGTCTAAAATGATGCTCGCGAATGATATGAAAGTTTTTTCAGATTACGTCCCATAAAGAGCATTGAAAAATAAGGAACTGCAGATCTAAATATAGCGTATGTGGGTAATTGGAGACGACCAAATCTGACCGAGTAGCATATCGTCCTCACACTCAGTTGACTTTAGAGGACTTCAATCAAAGGGGAACATCTGTTCTGAATTATATCTATACTACAGTTATCAACCAAACACATTATGGAAAAATTCCACATCGCTATTATGCATGTATACTTCACAAATCTACACGACTTAATAATTTGACCGTGTTAGCAAAAGTAGGCACTATGATTAAGGAGCAGGGTAATTTAAAAAGCGTTTCTAAACATTGATAGCACGCACTAGCAGTATAGCTATGTTATAGATAAACAATGATCAAGCAGGCTAACCTTTTCAACTTGTCCAGATCAGCAATGACTTTTTCTCTCTTTTCCACTAGGGCAGCCTCTCCCGTCTTTTGAGCTGCCACAATAATCTTTTAAATAGATAGATCAATTAATGAAGGATACAAACAAGCCAACCCTTGACTAATTTAATTACTATTCCTTTCCAATAATTTCAATAAATATTTCAATAAACATTCACTCCAATAAATTCATTTATTGATTTACTTTTCAACAAGCTAAGTTATTGGCGTATTGGTTTACTTGCTTATTGGTTAGTATGTCAACATTTAAACCGTCTATTACAATAAGATTTACTAATATTTATTTACCGATTACTTAATGTGATCAATTATTTACGTGCGTAATTTTTGGTTACTATTATCCCGTATAACCATATGCTTTGTTTGCAATATGTGCATATTTATTTATTTATTATGATCTTTTTAAAACAGATGCATTGTCCATGAAAATGCTGTGAAACATAAAAAGCAAAAACCAATGAAGAAGTTAAACATAGCATTTAATCCAAACACACAAGGATACCACAATTCCTTTAGATTAGCCAACAAACCTCATCACTCTCATCAAAGATGGGCAAAATTTGGGCAGGCCAGTTCAGAACTACACTGTTAAGATCGATGTCTTCCTTGGGAAGGGTGAAATATTCTAGCAAGTATGCTAAGCGAGCTTGATTGCCCTAAAAGTGATGATGGAGGCCTTCTGTTGAATCGACGCACTCCATTCAGTGAGCCAGCAAAGAGCCCTCCGTATAAAATATTATTTAACTTAGCAAAAGACTTTTACAAAGTCTATAAACAAAACCGCCAAAAACATAAGCGCAAACAGCTAGAAAAAAACACTATAGAAGTTGGCTTCATATTAAAGATACGCCTGTAATTGCTGACCTAAACAACTTGAAGAAGCTTAGTGCCAAGGGTAAAACTGACCAGTAAGAAGCTTATCCAATGACTAGTGATTTTAGGGTACCTGTATATCCTCCCGCAACTTGACAAGTGTCGTGGTCTGAGCATGTTCCACAAATTTAAGCAACTCAATTACTTCTTTCGTATCTGCCGGCACTTTCAGGGCTCCCTTTTTCAGGGCTTCAAACTCTGCTTTTATTCTGCAGAAAAAGAACGGTAACATGTTTTATGTTAATCAAGTCACAAAAAAACAAAAAGCCAGACAAGATCACCATCTTCTTTTCATTAGACAGCCCAAAGAAAGCTAAAGATGACTTTATTTTAATAATCATCATATAAAGCTCTGGATACGCTGTAATGAGTGATACCTACCATGCATCTGCTATTGAAGGGTAGCCAGGTATTCCTAACAAATATTGTTAGCCTACAAATATGATGGAAAACTATACGTTAATTAACCATGGGTTAATTATTAAATGGATACTTCGATATCAGGAAAAAACGAACGACCATCTGCTATCTCATCCAACAACTATGCTTCCAACATATTGTCTTCAAAATGGGGTACCAATTTTTAAATGCGTTACCCTCTGGCTATCAAAGTCTTTCGCCTTTTCTGGACGTTCCTTCCGCTTTTGCTATATTTAGAATGGCTCGCGTCTTAAATGTTCACATAATGAATAATGGACCTAAGCTTATCTTCCTAATACTTTTTTAAATATAATGCTATCAGCTCTCATAATACTGAGTTCATTGTGTATTTATCGTATGACACAACTGAAAGAAACGACTGCGCGGTGTTTATTCCCTCTTTTCCGTGTTCAAGCACCGTAATACACCAGCAATAAAAATTAGAAGAAAAAATCTACGGAATTTGTGCAGGATCTAAAGCATTGGCTTCCGTAGGATAAATAGCACCGACACCAGCTCTCAGCGGACACCACCCAATCGAGGAACTGGATCGGTTCTTTCACCTACGGAACTAGGCCCGTCGCAATACATTAGCCAGGGCAGTTTTCCAAGGCCTCTGGTAGGTAAGAACGACTTAATTCTTTTGAAACCCAACCAAGACTTAACTTTTTACCCCCAAAGCCTTTGCAACGGCTTCTTACGGCTCTGAAACGGTGAATCATCAAGGCGCATAGCACAAAGGTAAAATTTATTCCAGCAGCGCTGCTTGCAAGAGTACAGAATCAAAAGCAAAAGTATGTTATTATGTACGCACCTCCTGTTGTCAGCTCTCTGATCTTGTGCAATTTTATTCATTAGTATCTCCGCAATGCTGTAAGCTTTGAGGCTTAAGCCCCGTTTCAGGTCGTCACAATCAAGACGCATGATAGGAAAATATGTCACAGTCGGCAGGGCTGAAATCTCCTTTCCAAGTGTCCTGAACCGTTCTGTCTCCTGGAATATAACCCATCCATAAAATTTATTGTAAAACAATGCTCATTAACAATAACTTTCAAACAAAAATTTTCGAGCTATGCCTCTCACGCCAAGGCATAAAAGATCAGAACATGAAACAAAGCAAGATGCAATGAAGACCCTCGTTAGCATATGTACCATTTAACTGGGAGCAGGTATACGTCTTTTCCACTGATCTCCATAATAATACTTACTATAGAGATCAGTAATTCTTTTTCTCGCACCAATCAACATGACAAAGCAGAGTAGGACACGTACTTGTATGTAATCATCAAAGGAGTGTGGTAGAGAAAGGAACTGCTCCACGAACGTGTCCGCTTCTCCGCTGACCAAGACGCTGTAATTGCTCACTTAAAACATAATCAAAATCATAATTATGCTAGCTAAAAGCCATGCAATGAAACTAAACATCCGTGAGGCATCTCATATAAACGAAAATCAATCGCCTGAAAGACGTACTGAAATACTGTAGGTGTTCTTGAGGGCCCTCCAAGTAGTACTTGATTCGGTCTTTCAGGAACTTCAAGCATTGGTTAAATACAATTTCGTCCACCTTAGCGTCGACGTTCATAGTCGTGGGACCACCGCTCAACCAGCTCTGTTTTAAAAGGTTTGAGCATACAAATAAGAAGTCAAATGCAATCCTTTTTTCCCATGCCTACATATGGTCAAATGCAAAGACAGCAAGGCAGTAGCTGGAAATTTTTTTAAAAAAAAACATAATGACTATACTATCGACTTCTCAGCGAGTATTATGACTGGAACAGGGACTTACCATAATAGCATACAGCGGCATAAGAGCATGGGAGTTAGTACTTGATACAGACTATTTATTAGCGTCCTACATTGCCCACAAAGCAGTTCCTTCTGCGCAGCACTCGCCGCCACGATAATCACTCAGTTCACAACAAAATAAACAGCGACCACAGAAATACCCACAAGCAGAAGATCCTTTGATTACATGATCGTGGTTCATATAAATATCGTTTGCAAAACAAAGTTACCTAACATCAACATTGCCATACGAAAAATATTATATTAGTCAGAATGTAAGTCATATGATATTAACGAAAACTATCAAGAAGTAAAAAACACGAAACTTATTAGTTTATCACCTGAACAGTGGGAACATTCTGCAAAGTACTCAGGATAGCCTTTGCCCCATCAATCACGACGTTTTCAAGGTCATCTAAGCCAGGATAAAATTGAATGCGACCGTCATCGTCCAGAATGAGCTCCATCTTGAACTGTGGGAAAATATGGACATTTTCCTCGCGAAAAATATCCATATACGAGGACAGAGTCCGGGTAATGATGCCTTTTACCTGGCAACGCAAGCAGGAAGGTTATTTATGGTTTGAACTAAAATCTAGTGATGAACTTCAGTTCGAAGAAGTTCACAAATCAACTCAGATGCTCGTTCTCCCATAACAGGGGCAGGAATTCCTCTTCCTATGAATCATAAGCCACACAAGGTAAAATGTGAAAATGAACTTACCTGATTCGATATTAGGACAGATACACTGTTGTAAAACGCGTCGGTTTGGTTCTCCTTCAGGTGACGGAATGCACTTTTATTTACAAAAATGTTTACGATTTCTGGATACCAGCTAAACGGAACAAGTATAAGGATTAGCGAGTACACTTGAAATAATTGAATTGGAAGCAATTTTCTACGACATACTTCTTCTTATGAAACACCAAACCATGAGGAATGCAGGACCCCGGGAGTGTAAATTCATAACTCGCCAACCATCAAAACATGTTGAAAATTGCTATCGTAAATATATCAAATAGCATGAACGATTAATAGCAAGAGAAATCAGCAAAAAGGAAAATTAGCTTGAGTCTTGAATGTTCTCAGGCGTCTTTCTCTTGAAGAACGCAAGTAGACATCCATGTACAATAAGATAAAGTATTATTAGCATATGTGAAAAAGCGTGAGTCTCAAATGGAATTGGCGCCGGACAATTTCATAAGCAAGTCTTACATTCAAAAGTTATACCTGTGCATCATTTTCTCCTCCGACTTGTCACAGGCCAAGCTTATATCATTTTTCATGTGTCCACATTCTATGGGCCCCTGTGACCTAGAGATTCACAATATCACAGAATCACAACATTTACAGAAAGTTCCAAGCATCCGGAAAAGAGAAGGAACTTTATGGCCAAATACCAATAACCAAGAAATCTTTGGCATAAATTTTATGTTAAAAGGCTTATTAAACCAAGCGCCGTAAACTAACGGAGGTAAAAGAAAAAGAAATAAATAATCTATCTTTATGAAAAACTCCTGCTTATAAGGAACAACTGAAATCATCCGGAATTTTATGTTATAGAGCTGTTGATGGCAGACTATCTGAGGACGAACGTAGCAATAACACCATACCTGACACCGGAGATGTCTACAAGTAAAAGCTTTGAAAAATACTCGCTTTGACAAATCCCTAAAATTGACTGGTGGGACGGATGCAGCATATGCAAGTGCTTTCGGATCTGTTTTCGAGCAGACAAGTAGGTTTCTCGCCAGGGACTTGAAAAATCCAAACCCCTATAAACAGAAATACGTGACAGAAGTTAAACTTCTCTCTTATCTCCACGTAATTAAGTCATAAAGCTTTAAACGAGACCGAAGGCTTTACAACTCAACAAACACCTTGGCTTATTTCGTACTCATCACAATTAAAAGCCTAGCCAAACAGCATCATTCGCGATGATGTCATGAAATTTTAAATAGTAGTTAAAATGATTTGGCACTTACAACTCATCATCTGGCAAATCCTCGTCGTCTTCAACGCCTGGCACGTTCGGTTTCTTCAATGCGTATTGCACTATAATCAACATTTTTTATAGCTGCTCAAAAAAAGGCGCAGACCAAAGCAAGGCATGATTATGCCTATTTCCATGCTTATGCATACAAACTAGGGTGGCCATAAGTCTTCCTTTTCGCCGGACTGTCCGGATTTTGAGGACCTAGTCCTCCGTCCGACGCAGCCTCTCGCCGGACACACATTTTTCCTCCTTTTAACAGATGCGTTGAACATGTCTGAATAATTTATTAGTAATCTGCAATTTATTTCTTAACTTCTTGAAAATATAGAATTTCTATTTAAAAATGGTGGCATTGGGTCTACTTGAGCCAAATTATCCTGCTTCAAACAAGTAAATTGATAGATAGCGGTGCTAAATATCCATCTGATATATCATTAGTTGAAAATGCATCCTCGATTGCAAGTGATGGCACGTTGACGCCGCCAGGGTCGTTCTAAGTAAAATGTCTAAAAGCGTTAAACCTCGTCCAATACGGAATGGATAAAAGAGCACAAATTCATGATGAAAAGAAGCAGCGACGCTTTTCATGGAGTTTTCCGCCGTGAAGTGGACGTTAGCAGTCAAGGTGATAATGAAGCCTCACATGGTCGCAAATATCATTCAGATAGTTGTATCAGTTGTATTTTGCAAGAGGGTATTAAAATGGATGTTGCATTGTCATTAAAAAAAAACACAATTGGATGAACAAACTTCTATTCTCGCTGTTGTTTTACACATTGATCTGCATCAACTTTTATAAGCTTGTGTAAAGCACTGTATGAAGATATCAATGCTACAGTAGGCAAATACGTATATTAGTCGAGAGTACACAGCTGTCCCTAGCTATTCTTGCCCCCAACCCCACCCACAGCGAAAAGTGCCCTCTTTCTTGGCATTGTCGAAATGGCGCCACCGGAATACAAAAACAACAGGCAAACATAACCAAATCTGACAATAATTACTAAAGAGAGCATGCATAAGAATACATGGCTGAAAACTTCTGAATCAAAAACTCTCCAGGTTGAAATAGTAAATAAAAAATCCCAATAACATGTGGCTATTTCACATATACCCATGGCCTTTCTGATGCTTTTCTCGTAATCGATCAATACGTCTTCATGCAGGTCCTGTAGCAATTCTTTCATTTTCGCCCCAGTCTGAAGAGACTCAGGGATCAGTTGAAGCATGGCATCCCAACATTCATCTGCCATTGGAGATACAGGTGCACTTACAACGCATTTCTTTAGGAATTCGTAATTTATCTATACATGTAACCAAAAAATTAAATTCATTGGTTAAAATCCTTGTAATAAACTTAACTACACCAGAAAAAAATACAAACAAGCTAAAAATAATGGCTGACCTCCACTAGAGAGGAAAAGTAGAAAGAAATTGCAAGTAAATATAAGCAACAGCAACAGGCATCAGAAAACTAGATAAGCATGATGGAAGTACCACAAACCTTTATTTGACGATCTTTAGACATCATCTAGAACAAATGCACAAAAGCTCATAAACACATAAGTACAGAACTCTGCTAAAAAGCCAATCATCTTAGTACACCTCACGCTCCACATAATAGACTACCCTCGGTGAAATGACGCAGAATCTTCCTCTATTTTCAGTGCTTCAAATGATGGTCATTTGCAAATGTCTCTTCTTATTTTACTTTTTTTTTTAATCTTTCACTGACATGAAAGCACTTATGAATCAGATTCTGTCATGTCAATAGTTCAGCTCTGAAAATGATAATGTACCACTGACAACTCTAAGATCAACGCATCATAGGCAAGCCATCTGAAAGCTGCTCAAAGATATATAATATAATTTAGAGTAGAAGTATATATATTTCACTCATACAAGTTTGCAGCAGATGCATTTTTCATAAAGACAATGAGCATATATCCTATACAAATATGCTAAGGCCAAAAAATCAGGAAGGCAAAATCTTAATAATGTCTGTTTACACAAAAGCTTTTACTACCAAAACCCTTTTTATTGAGCATAACTGTACAGAAAATCTTAATCATTAGGCCTAATTTTACAGTGTAATATAATATCAAACAAATTTAACAAGGCTTGAGTCTGACAAAAATAGCCAATATTTATGCAATTCAAAAATTCAATGAAAGAATCCTCTGATAGATTCGTTAGCATTTCAAAACCTCTTTATCAAACTATTTTATCAAAAGTTAAAAGATTTCAGTATTTACACTTGGTGGCAACTCAGGCGCTGGCTTTGGTGGATGTCTTCTTTGAAGTCTATCCTGGGTTCGATATTTAGACTCTTTGGCTTGCTCTAACCTAAATTTAACCATGAAAGAGATCTGCTGTCAAAGAAACTATACACAACTACAACTTAACTAAATAACACTAAGACAATATTGATAACTAGTCAGATGCTTACAAAGCATTGCATTTTCTGAACCCACAAATGGCCATCACAAACACTTGTTTTCATCAAAATTTATTTGTTGCTTATTTTAAATGAGACTAACGATTGTGGTATTTACACAATAGGAACATCCCCAAGGAGCATTACATTTTTTCTTTTGCCTATCCAAATTTGGCACCCTCTGATTATCTTAATGATTGCACACAGCATTTTTAAAAAAAATCGAGTAAAATGGATGGGTTTTAAAATGGAAAGGGTTAATATAACTGAGTTATACAACTATAATAATACCTACATAGAAGAATTCACATTGTAAACAATGCATGCAACATGCACATTTGCTATATTGCAAAAGAAATATGTACAACCAACCAAATTAAAATAATACATACAATTTCGCTGTAAGGATTTGTTGAAGCTCATTTGATCGCCTATACCGCAGCAAAGGACTGTTATCAAACCTATCTTTTGCTGCTGCAAGCTGTGGAATAGGAGGCAATTTAGGCAGCTGGATGACATCATGCCTTGATTCCAGGCTTGCCTTCTTTTTGGCTCCAGACACAGACATCTATAGAGAAAAAGAAAATTGGATAATAAGTTATTAAAATTGCAACTTGCAAACTCAATACCATAATAGCAACCTGACCTTTCATTGGATACAGAATATTACATTATATCAAACTAGCTTACAAGGATTTATGCAATATCTAATAGGATACAGAAGGTAGATCATACTCCTTTACCAGTTACATTTCTGGTTTAAATGATGTAAAATTACAACTTGTACACAACTTATTAGATTAAATTTATATTTAAGAAATAAACATAAAAACAAGAAGTCAATTTTCTAGCATTCCAAATTTAAAAACTTCAAGTACTTATATAATAAATGTTGATTCTTCAGTAACATTTTGTCATTTTAACTTAGACATACAAGGTCAAGGTCAGAACAAAATCATGAAAAATAAATATTTGCGCAGTTGTAAGCAGAATAACTTGGAAACATAGACCACAAATTGTAATTTTTGTGACCTTCTATCGGCATTTAGCTACTACAAACATGCTTTTTCTTATACCGTTAACTTGAATTAGGAGTTGAGCACACATGTAATACTACCAGCAATGTAATACTACAAGCTTGCATTTACGTTAATCAATAACGTTTACTTAGGTGCACAACTATATTACCTTGTCAATCTTTTAAAATGATTTACATCAAGTAATCATTGAATGACACAGCAGCATAAAGGACTACCCATGTTCACTGTGATATAAGCACATTCTTTAATGCAGACCCAGCAAGTCGTTGTTGACGCGCGGTGAGCAGGCAACGCAGCTGTACCTCTTGGATTGGCCTCGTTTGAATTTCGGGGCAGCCTTTGCACGGTACTCTAGCTCAGAGGAACGTTTGTGCACATCAACAGAATTTGGCTAGCCAAGGGAAAGAATTCTCCCTAAAGCAGTCGGCGGGCCAATATGAATAACGCAAGTAACGAAGCAGACTGTCTTACGAATTCTGCATTAACGTGGCGTTGACAGCAAGATAAATGCAACTCAAAGCAGAAGGAATGAAGTCCAAGAGTGGACCACAGCTTCTCTGGTTCGGGCGACTTAAAGAACTTCCGGACTCCTACCTTCAAATCGATATTTTATCCTTAAAATGATACTTTTTAGATATTATATATGGTTTTATGTAGTTAATTTTCTTATGCCACTCCTCTCGGTGTAAAAGGCGACGAGTATTGTGTGTTAACCGTTATCAACCGGTTGGCGTGATCAACACTAAAAAGGTGAACCCAAAAGTGTATGTGGATGTTACTGCAGTTGAAAATGTGATCAATGCACTGGATGACGTCTCACTAAACCAGTTCACCGTTTTTCACGTGTGCTGGGTCCATAAGAGGGACTCAGCAAATTATGAAAATACACGCAAGATCAAGTCACCTTCTCTCTATAAGGGAGGGGCTTAAATGGGCAGCAAACTCATGCCCTTTGTGCCTAGTCCCCTTAATGTTTGGAGGTGGGTAGAGAGGGCTCAACAAATTCATACACCCTAAGCCTAGTCAAGAGTATTCAACTTCTGTGATCTGCAGCCCCTGGTATTCGCTCATTGTGAACTCTTAATACTTCAGCTTGTTTAAGCATAGTTACATAAAGTGGATTTCCATACCAAGGAAACTTTCCAGAGACTGAGTGGAGCAATAGATGGAAGTGATTGATGCCACTTATGCCCTTATCAGCACGGAATCCTTCCCTCCGGCTCCATATGTGCATGCAACGTGTGTGAGCAAAAGTTTTGATATTTGATGACTTGCAGAATAGCATTGAGCTGCTTTTATTTTATATAACTGGTCATTAGAAAATCGGAAATTTAACGTCTTTCTTATTTAAATTTGGCGTATTTCTGATCTAACTCTCTCTGATTAGCGAGGTTTATTTTTATATTTCTGGCTATTAGAATATCGGATATTGGACGTTAGGTCTTCTAGGTTTAGTAAGCTCTTCTATTTATGAGCTATATTTTCACTTTGACACGTTAATTTTTATTAACAAATGTGAAAAAAAAGTTTAGCGAATATCTGACGGCAAATTTTCAAAGTCATTAGATGTTTGCCGGGAGTTACTGTGCTTAGCTATAACCGTCCGTGGAAAATGTTAATCACCAGAAACGTTTCTGCGATCAACTATCCATCTCCATTATTTTCAAATTCTGGATATGGAAATCCACTTTTACGCATAAGGAGTGTTTATATATATATATATATATATATATATATATATATATATATATATATA